>JAWWEM010012015.1:4742-24693 GCA_035582935.1 Ormyrus thymus | reverse complement strand
ACAAAAATTATGAAGCTAAAAACAGCACCCTAACAGCTAATCAACTTCGGTTATAATTCGCGGTCAAAAAAAGCAAAGAAAGGACTAGTACAGGTACATCCGCAACAGCTTTGCATAGACACTTGGTTCCAGCGCCTCACCAAAAAGTGAAACAGATCTATGTGGACGCAAAGCTACACGAATATTTAAGAAAACTTCCGTATGTGCGATATAGTTTGTTTCTATTTTAGAACGTAAAAATAATCGACAGGTATCTCTATATAAGGAAGTTTTCTTACAGTGCAGCCAGTAGGTCTTTTTCCACCTTTAATTTCCATGATTAAAATATCTCTATTCTCCATCGACCCATTTATTAAAACACACGCATTTGCAATCGCCAGGCAGTCTTGCGCTTCTAAACACGAAATGAATCATTCAAAGGAGTCCCCAGATTCCTAATCATCATCCACGACCGTGAAGCTTCCTCGTAGCACCTCCATTTGGGGCTCGACACTTGGCGGCGTCGCTGGCAAAATCTCGCCCCACGGCGCGACAAGCCGAGAGTTGCACGTTTTACGGTCTACCCGGTGCATCTGGCCGCGGGTTCAACGAACTCCCCTCCTCGGCTTTTGCCCCGGACACAATAATATATGTAATATAGAATAATCTCGAGCGACTCGTCTGGACGGAACCAGTTCAATCGCCGGCCTCTCTCGCGCGGAAATATCTTGGTCTCGGTGTCAAGGACACCTGTACGCGCGCGACAGCGTTTTGCCACCTGCGCCGAGGATGCAATAAAACGAAAGTCTTCGAAAGCCAACGAGTGCCGTCTTTTGATGTATACTAATGATCGTTCATTGATAAACGAGCAATAAAATATTAACTTTTGCGTTTGACTTTTAACAATTGGAAGAAAACTTAAAACAATTTTACGTTTGACAAATGAACGTCCAACGTGCTGATTGTTGTTAAACGATGCTATTATACGGTGATCAGTCACAGTTTCCGCAAAAAAAATGTCGCGCTTCTTTTTGACTTCCGTTTGTTGTAATTCTTTGTTTCTCTCTTCCTTATTGAACTTGATTAAGTCCGGAGAAGTCCGGCTTTTTCTACACCTTCAGTTTTACGGCACCGGATCTGATGCTCACTTGTTTTTACAGTCCTTTAGCTACTTGCGGGAATTGAAACTGCAGAAGAATACGTACAAGAATAAGAGTTTTGTGAACGTAAATTTGCCTCTATGAGTTAACATTTCCTTTCATCGATTCTCAAAATTTTTGAAAGGTCAAAAATTAAATGAAACTTAAATCGTGTCAGACCTCTCGATTATGAAATAATAATTTTTTAACGCCGTAAGTAATTTTTAAAGAATTTTAAACTGTTGACCATTCAATGTTGTAAAGAATAAATATTTATCAATTTGCATCATTTATCAGTTATCGTCTAATAACGATCACTTCTCTGCTAAAGAATATTGTACTGTTCCTATTAGATAAGAATTGTATTATTCCGTCGAATATCGCATAATCGATTTAGTAAAATGAAAATTTTCCCATTATTACAATTAACGACTTGATTGGATAAGAATTGTATTATTCCGTACGAATGTCACATAATTTAGTAAAGTGAAAAATTTTCCCATTACGACAATTAACGACTTGGCCGTTATCACAAAGTACCGATTTTCCATCCAGAATTTCCAACGGCAGCGCCTTAATTACAGTCTCGCCGCGTCATATTTCCATAAAACGGAACATTTCCAGTAAATTCCAGCAAGGGGGAGGGGGGTCCGACTATTTTGTAATGGTCGGGCTCCTCATCGACCCGATCTAACGCGTGAAATCTCGGGACGCGTTACGTTGGCCGGCCGCCGCGTCGAGCCCAAAGACGAGTCGTATCGTTATTACATGGGCAGCTCCTTTATGTAACTCCTCTCTTTCTCCCGGCATAGGCCGCGAGCGAGCTCGAGAGGCCCGCGACGCTACGTGAGCATATACAAGCGCGCCCGTAAAAATGTGCCTCCGTTTTTATTTTCTTCTTTTTTTTTTCCTTTTATTTTTCTTCCTCCTCGAACGACCGCTTGCCTCATCCTCGAGCGCGCCCGGCTTTCTTCTCCCGGCAGCCTTGGATTTTTGGGCGCGCGATCCGTCCGCGCGCGGGATTTTCGCAAAGGGTTCCTTCACGAGAGCCGTCCGTCAGTCGCGAGGTAATGGGACCTGTTGTTGACAAGGTATTATGCATATTTATGGGAGGACGGAGTGTTGCTTTTCAGCTTGTTCCTTGACAGTTTTCGTTCATTACTCGTGCTCGCGTACATAAATATTCAGCAGTTATTGAAAAGCGGTTAAATTTAAAAGGCAATGGTGGACGAGGTAAAATTCGTGCGGGGAGAATTTAAAAGCGAAGGATGTAGAAAATCGGCGGCAGGCAAACTTCATTAAAGCTCATTAAATCGTTTCCTGCTGAATTAATTTTTTTAATTACAGGTGAAGTAATATTTGTCACATAATGGTTAACATAACGGTCACATAATACAGTAAGCCGTATTTTTTTTTTTTTTTCTCTGTCTGAAGCAAGAATTGCGTGCACAGGATTCGCAACTATTTTCACTTTATATAACTCGTTGACAGTTGAACAAGTTTGGCTAGATTTCTCTCCGTGGTTCCTTCGAGATAAGGAATTCACAAATCCAGCCGCGGCTGAATCGGCCCGAGAAACTTTTTTATTTATCCTAGCAGGTGCTTTGACACGTATACGTCAAATTAATTCGCGTTTCGTCGTTGGTGTATGATGGCTTTGTTTATATTTTGATTTAATTCGGCCAGCTATAGTCTGGTCTTAAATGTTTTTATTACATCATTTGAACTTCTGTTTAAATTTTTGAGATATATTGTATAAAAATAATTATTACCTTCGTAATTATCGCTTTTATTGTTAATATTATTTCGTTTTTTAATCTTATTAGTTAGACAAAAATTATTAAGCTGTAAACTTCAACCGACTAAACTAAAAGTATAAATAGTTAAAAACTAAGTATTTGCTTTAAAGTATAATTAAAATGATCTTATATAAATATACTAAATATAAGAAAAACACAATGAGAGAAATGTAAAAATCAATTCATTACAACTATTTAAAAAAATTTCGTTTAAATTTATTTATTTACACTTTGATATTATCCTCGTAAAAATCTGTCAAATGTGTTATTTTTTCTCGGTCGAGCCAAAGTTTACTTTTCAAAAACGAATAACTGTCAAAACAAATAGATTATCGCCTCTTTGTAAAGCTTAAAATAAATGTTCAAAACTCACATCTTTCGGTAATTCGATGTCCAGCAACATCTTCCCCGGCTCGTCGAACTCACAGCAGGAAGAATTGAAAACGAAGTATAAAAATATAAAAAATAAAAAAAAACAAATCGCTCCGGCCGATCACAAAAACTCCTTCCGCTCTCGAGAAGTGAATCGAAACTCGTGTAAAAACAGCCGCATCCGAAACAGTATCACAGCTGCATCTTCGCCGAGCGGCACGGGAGAGAAAGAGAGAGAGTGGAAACGATCCGACGAGGCTCTCGACGAGGACTGAGGCCGCTCTCTAAGTCTGCCCGTCGGGTCTATATCTCCTCGACTGGTGCTGTTGCTGTTGCTGCTGCTGCTGCTACTTGTTGCGGCTGCTGCTGCTGCTGCTGCCGGCGGGTTTTGACGCGCGGCGCGCCGTCTGCTTAAAGCGCGTGCGCGTGCATGCCTTTTTAAAAAACGCCGAAGACGTTTTGTGCGCGAAAAGCAGAGCCGTGCGTCACTGCTCCCTGGGAACGACTGGCCCGGCGTCGATGGGCGAGACGCGCTCTCTTTGCTTTCCGGGCACGGCCGGGCGATTTTCGCCCCGGAATGTCAGTGTTTTGCATTTTGGCTTACTGCGTTGGACATTTGATAAACGCTGATTCAGTAGGCTGGCGAGCTTTTTGTTTTCGAACGAAAGCAAGCCGGCCGCGGTGGTTTAATTTTCGCGCACCGCTTGTGGATTGCTTAAAGCGAAATGCCTTACTTCGTGAATTCGAACCTAGGGCTTTTATTATGACTCTGGTTGCTCCTGAAATCTTGGAAATCTCGCTGAGAAGGCTTGTTAAAGTAGTTTTTGTCGTAGAATTTTTTTTACAAATCTTTAAATCATGCGGTATCAACAAAATTCGGTTTGCAAACAGTTTTTAAGAAATATATTGTAAATAACTAAAAAAATTTTTTTAAGATAGCTCAAAAAATTCTTACTTTTTATTGTGCTCGTCAAATTATAATATTATGATTATAAAAATTAGAATGAATCAGAATGGAGAATCATGTATTAAAAAATAAGGTCAACGTCCGTTTCAAATAACCGTGACTCAACTTCAAAAGTTTACATTTGTATTTGACTAAAACAAAATAAAAAAAAGGCAATTTAAACTTCACTGCAGTTAAGAATCTTAAATATTTCTGAAAATACATTGCTTCAAGTTATGACTGAGCACTCAAAAAAAAGTAACTTTTGAACTCTACACAATACCATATTCATGTCTTTTTTGTACCAATTCTTTTGTTCAGGCACCAAACAATAAAATAAATTTTCATCCATATTTAGCACAATTTAAATAAAAATTGAAGCAATATTTCAAAATTTTAAATCCATCTTTAAAACATTTGAAAACGTTTTGAGTTTACATAACTTATTATTAAAAATTTTCGACTCATAAAACGATGCCGTTAATTTATACTATAAAGACTTTATATTCAGCAAAAACTTGCCAAAGGATTGTTTTAACTACCGGTGTCACAATGATAAAAGTGTCGAAATCTGAAAGTTCTATTTCTCCACTTTTCGCCTGTCCACTTTTTTCACCCAAAACAAAACCTAAATTCAAAGCTAATTTTTTTCGAAAAAATCAATCCACGCTAACAAAAGGTTTCTTCCAAGTAGCCATTCTCGCCCTGACTCGATCTTCGATCCTCTTTTTGCTCGTCAGTTTTCTTACGCACACTTTTCTCCCGTCCAGTTTTTTCACCCAAAACAAAAACTAAATTCAAAGCTAATTTATTTGGAAAAAATCAATGCCCGCTAATAAACGGTTTCTTCCATTCGCGCCCTCACTTGATTTTCGATCCTCTTTTTGCGGGTTACCCGCGGTCATCAGTTTTTCTTGCGCACATGCGCGCCGCTCTGTTTGATCTCAAATATTGATTCTAGCGTGAGAACGACTTTTCAGTCGAAGCTCAACGTACGAGTTTTCTAAGAAGAATCCAAATGATTTGCGCTTTTGCTAAATAAATTTGAGTCATTGAATGAGCATAAAGAAGCGAGCTGTTCACTTTAAAACTGGAAGTTATACTTTTGCACAATCTTTAATGACGGGCTGGATTTGCGTTTTAAAAAATTCCGTTGATTTTATTAAATTTTAACGAATTATAATTAGTTTTTATTCTGCATGGGGCTGATACTAATTTAATGTTTGTATCATTTGTCAAATCAGAAAACAGCTTGTGCATGATCATCAATCTCAACTGTATCTTTTAATTTCTTAATATGCTTGACACGAACTGAAGAGCTTGTTTACAAAAAAAAATATCTTGTTATGTAAAGTTTTCCGACTTCTATCGCAGCTTTTCCGTGTCTCTTTAACGAAACATCCTGTATTTTGTCCTGGTCCAGAGTAACGTAAAAATTTATGACAAAAGTGAAACCGCGGTAGTATTTAAGCTGATACGAGCCGAAGCGGCGATTCGAGTCGCGCAATTAATATTCAATACATAAACGATCTTGCACGGTGAAACCTCGACTCGTCGTATTTCCACACCGAATTCTACGACTCGCCGAATATCAATAACACCGAAAAAATTTCTATACGCCAATTTGCGGTCTATTGTGGCTTAGACGGTTTGCTTGAGTAAAATTCCGGAGCATATTTAAAATGCCGATAACCAGCTCTTTGAAGTGGCCGCATTTACAAGCTCATTAAAATGAATAATTTAAGAAGTTTTCTACTTCCCTAATTGACCCACACTAAGTAAAATTGTTTTGTAAATCTTAAAATTTCCCCTTGTATAAAAATTCCATGCCTTATTATTGATCTCGAGCCGAGAATTTTGAAATCGACCGAGTTTATCGATTATTATCTTTTGTCAAAAAAAAGCTGAATAACTAATTCTATTCTTTCTAGTACTCGGAGAACAGATTCGTATTCTAATAATTTATACTGTAATTTGTAGTATCTTTTGCAATATATCTAGTATAATTTACAATAATTTCAAAAAATTTTACTCAAATTAAATGGTTAAATTTGGCTCATCATGTGCGCATGCGCTGCGATCGGCAAGCTACGCAGCCGCGCGCTGATACCTCTTAATCTCGCAAATTACCGAATGTGAAGGTGGTTAATATATGAGAGAACTTTTCTATTTACTATATAAGATTAGAACTATAAAATGCGGGTAAGTGTGTGATTAATTGAACAATTAAATTGGTAGGTTTATAAATTATAACACTTATTAGGACGTATTATTGAAATTAAGAGGGGGCGAAGGAAGCGATTCGTCACTTGCTAAATAAACTCGTGGCTAATATGCAATAGCTCCTCTAATAAACTTGTTTAATAAACCAATTGATTTGTCGAAAGTCAATAAGATTCAATTTTAAATTTTGGAGCCTCAGTGCTGCTGATGAGAATTTTGTAGATTCTATAATCGGGGAACTGCTAAATAAATGTTCATTAGGAGATCGCGTTGTAATGAAGTCATTGCAATCCTTTTTCTACCAAGTAACTCCACGAAATATACCCAATTATCATCTCTATTTCGATAATCTTTTTATTTCTTTTGATTGCTTGCACTTGAAAAAACTGATATCAAGATGTAAAGGAACTATTAAAAAAAAATAGAGTAAAAGTCAAAAATATTATAGGTAAAATTCAAAGAGCGATTTAAAGATCACGGCCGGTACCATACAAAATCACGGACTAAATTCTCTAAACAGTGTTTTTTGATTTTATCAATAAATATATCCTAAAATTTTAAAAGATCAAGATATCTCAAAATCCTGACGTGATGGACCAAAAGATTTAGCGTCGCAAAATTCATGAGAATAATGTTCTTCGGCCAAATAAAAAATATACCTAATGCAATGTTCCATTCGATAAATTCTTATTTTCTGGCACTTGAACATAAAATAAATAAAAGCCGGTGTAATCTAATTTGATTAAAAGCAGATCCGTCGTTGAACGATTAACAATAATTGAACAGCACAGGATCGAAGGGCAAAAAGGGGAGAGGCGCGAGTGCACGCCTAATTTGAATACAAGTATTACGTAAGCCGGGGGGGGGGCGGTAATTCTCTCGGTGAGTTATACAATTGTCTAGGCCCGGGATAGATCGCGGCTCGGAGACAGAGACGAAGAAAGTCGCCTCGAGAGACTTTCATGGACATTTGGAGTCATTTCACAACGTGAAAGTTTAAAGATCTCTCTTATATATACTCCTCTCGGATCCACGAACCGCCTCTGGCTTTTGAGTAGTAAGGAAGTCATCAAATGTGTGCCTGACAATAACGTTTTCGTTCCTCTCATTATCTTAACGCTACTTTTCGCGCCGAGCCGAGTTAATTCATCTTACAGTTTTATTCGCGCTGCAGTTGCGTCACGAGAAATGTGCTCGCTCTGAGTATCGCATAACTCGCCGAGCGAGAAAATTACATTATAAACAAGAAATAAATGATCTAATACCCGTTTCATTTTTTGTAGTGGATGTGTACTTATATTTTTATTGCTTCCGCTTTTTCTATTTGCCTTATTAATTATTTTCAATTACGCTGAATTCGAATGTGAATTGAAATTGTCTTATTAATGGTAAACTATCACTTATCATAATTTTAGCTTCATTTGTATATTAAAAAATTCATTAAGATAAACGATTACGATTCTAAAAGCTATAATATAATAAGCTTTAATCTGTTACGGGCAAAAAAGCGCGGTTGTATCAGCTTTCTTCTAGTTGTCAGATAATAAGCAAAAATCTAATTTGAAAAATTGCAGCTAAATATATATTGATTAACTGGAGTGATTAACTTAGATACTTTTTACTCTTTACTCCTGTACCGTTTAGTCGAGTAAAAACTATTAAAATAAAAGGACAAATAAACTTATAACTGATGTAATTTCTTTACTAATCCGCAAGTATTAGCAATATTCATGCCCCAAGTCGCGCAGAAAAAGAAATTGTTGAAGTCAAAAAATTGTGTCAAAGTAATTTTCGCGGAATACATAATGCGGTTACGTTCCAGGAATATCCGTTAATAAAGATTATTCTATGCTTATATAGCCATCAAATTATTAACTTCTATATCATTTCCACGGAAAACAGGTACTTTTATTTTGTTTGTGGAAAAGAATGTCTGCAGTATTTGCGGATAAATGTACCGCAATCGACTGGGTGCAGTTAGAGAAGCAGTTGTCATTTTCATCTGGATCTTTTACGATTACACTTTGAGAAAGTAAAAAGTGTGAAGATCAAACAATTCAAATATTTTAGTGATCGAATGTTGACAATTGCTTTTATTATACTAACAATTCATTTTTAAAGTAATGGGAAATTTTACAAATTTTAATTTTAGAAAATATTTTATTTACAGTACAAATATTTTTACAATTAAAATGAAAATACATTTATATTTAAAAATATTTACAAAGGTACATAAACAAATGCATAATTATTTATGATAAAGAATCATTACACGCTGTGATATCAAAATAAAGTGGTTTTCTTCTAACAGATATTAAAAAAAATCCTCTCATTCTTTTGGTATGATTTCTATAATATTAGAGCATCAAATAGAGTAATTCAAAATTGGTCAATACTTATACAACAATCACCTATACACTTAAACTGAAAATAATGTACGAGTTGTAACAATGATATTTTCTTCAATTATAAGAGATGATCATGAAATGTATTCTTACAGTTATAATTAGTGACCAAAATGTAGTTCGCAATTTCTTCATTGCTCAGTAATATATTTCAAGTTAATGCAAAATTACAGCATTTTTTTATTTATATATAAATTTAATGAAAGTGTATCTCTGATACACTTTGACAATTGATAACAATTGTGTAACAATTTGATATAAAACCTCTGTATTTACATTTGATGAAATCGATAATTTAAATCGCAATGATAGTTTTAGATAGTTCATATTCTTTTTAAACATTAAGCTAATTGAAAATGTTTAACAATTTAATCAATACAATAATCGACCACTAATGAAACTTATAAACATTTTTAAATTTAGTTACTATAAAATATTATCTTACCAAATCTTAACTATTTAGCAAAAATTTGTTTAAAACACTTTTGCGCAAAAATTTACTATACTTATATTTAATTAAAATAATAACGATATATAACAACAACAAAATTCGCTATGCCAAGAAAATTAAATAAACAATTTTAAACTCGGCATGCAACATCTACTAGATTATCAGTTGCTTCGTCGGTAACTGAAATATTATCGGATGGTAATGCTGTCACTGATAGCTGTGAATCCGATATTTGCGCTCATTGAAATAGCGAAAGAAAAGATGGTATACAGGAACCATAATGAAATGAATATGAAGCTGTACTTCAGAATTCTGTGCAACAAAACCAGTCTGAAAATAAAAAAATTTAATTAACATAAATTTAATTAAAGGAATTTGAAAAATTCTTTGTTTGTGTTATTTAAATGTATTTCTTCTGCTCGTTTAATACACTTTCAATTTAACACCTAAAGATTTTAAAATAAATTTTTCTTTCTTAATTAAGAATCAAATTTTTTTAATTTGTGGAGGACCACTTAAAAATAGGGGTTTTCAAAATTTGTTTTTCACACAAATGTATTAAAATTATTAAATTAGAATTGTCAAATTTTTTATTATTTCTTGTACCCACCTTGACATTCGCTTTCTTGCTACAGGAATAGTATCAGGATCATCTTTAAAGATGTAAAGTCGCAAACCCTCAACGCATTTTTCCATAAAGTCTTCCCAATTGAAGTCTTTCATGGAGAAGTAGAAAATTTCCTTGTCTTCGGGGGATAATTTTTCCCAAAGTCTTCTTGTGTTGGCATTTTCAAAAGTCCATTTTTGTGTACTAAAGTAAGTTGTGACAGCCGAAAACTTGTGGATTTTTTTGTATATTTTTAAAATTCTGTAATAAAGATTGTGATTTTGTTCATTTAAGAGGAATTCGATTTAGTTATTAGATAACACAATGTTTTATATTCAACGATCGTTTACTTACTTCGTTTCTCTTCCTGTGAGGAATAAACCAGTGTCTATGATGAATGCCGGTATAATGTGCAAGAAGAATGATAAAAGATAATATAAATAAACATTTTTCGTGACGGTCAAACTGTAACACCAAATGCTTCGCATGCTGGGTTTTTTCTTTCCATACTTAAATGCCAGGTCCATATATTCTCTCCATGTTATGCTATTGTTCCAAGTTGCATTGTAGTTGTAGATTGGTGGATCTGCATCTTCGTTCCTGTTGAACAAGAGTATTTTTATCACGTTAACTTATATAGCATTGTTGCACATCTGGCGTTGATTAATGTTTTAGTAAAATGGATTTTTAAATTTCTGCCTACAAGATATCATAAGGTAGATTTAACGAAATTTGATTGACCATCAAGAAAGAGTTACTAACTCAGCTTTAACTCAGTAAGACTCACACGATAAACAAAGCTATTAACAAATACTATCATCAAAATATTTTTTAATTACTGTTTAAGTGATGACATAGAATTTAGATCGAACTTACTTGTTGTTAGTAACATCCCAAGCACAAGCCAAGAGCGAGTTTACTGTGAGATCTGCAGGTACCAATTCGGCTGTGCAATTTTCGTCCATATTCATAGTTCTGATTAAGCCTGCTCCTCCTCCTACTAATGCACCTGTTGGCCCAAAGATATTGTCCACCCATCCGATGACGGGCTCTTTGTAAGTTGATATCACTGAAGTAGTGAAAAAAAAATAGATATTAAAATTTTAGTTTAATCAGGAAATGTTATTTTTTGATTTTCATTTTCTGTTCATTTTTAAGATAAAAAATTTCAAGGTGAATTAAAAAAACCTTAATGCTCAACAAATATCAGAGTAATTTTTTCGACAAAAATTCGTAGCTGAATCACGTAAAAAATACATTTACTACTTCGCAGTATTAAACTTTAATGCAACTTGAAGCTTTACAAGTATAACAGTCGAGTTTAACTCAATTGTTAGAGAAATCGCTTGAAAGTGAAACTTATTGCTCACTCGCAATACTTCAACCCGCGGAGTACCCAAGAAATCTCTCCCGTTTACAAGAGTCCATGCAAAATTCATGATTTTCACTTGCACCTCATCTCTTTGCTCGTCCAATGAAACCCGCGATTCATGTGGCAATTCGAAAAACGTTCTTTCTCGCAGGTGCACTCTTTTGATTTACGCGTTGTCACTTACGTTATTTTGAAAGTTTCGTCAGTCGACGTTCCGCGGCGACGAGAAACCTTTTCCAACGAAAGTTTAACGGGTAAGAGTAATTAAGTTTTGAAAGTTTCTGCCGCTGAAAAAAGAAAGAAAGAGAGGTAGGTGGTTTACCTATGGCAGGTCTAAAAATTCCGGTTGGTAGATCCTTGCCGTACTGCTGCACTACCTGCTCCGCTATACATTTGGTGAAGGCGTAAGTGTTCGGAAAATCCCCCAGCAGAGTTTGCGTAATGGCATCGAGTTTTTTGTCGTCCAAACTCTGGACCAGTTTGATGACATTGTCCCCTGTATTGCGCGAAGCAAACATTAGCGCTTAGTTATGTAAGGTAATTGGATAGGTAATGTTCGTTTTTTAAGGAAAGAGTAGTCATTTTTAGGAAAAATACACGGAAGTTAAATTGCGTTTAGAAGCTCTTATTTAATAGACAATAAGAATCTCTAATTTTATATGTGAACATTGCTGTAACTTTGCTTACCGGTTATGGGTGGTTCGTAAAACTTTTCATCGATATCGTTTCTGTTGCAGTTACTGTATGCTGTTGAGACGTGGATAACTGACTATAAAAAATGTTCAAAAGTTAGTTTAATTGATAAAAAATAGTATTTATAAATAATATTCGTCTTGCGACTCTAACTTAAATAAATTTACCCTACAAAACGAGTTTAAATAGCTGCCTAAAATATTATAAGACTTTTTATATACTCGCAATTTAAAAGCCAAATGTGCGGTCAGCAATATTTTGAAAAAGAAAATGAAAGTAGAAAGTCCATAACAATGGAAATATCTGCATCGTCACTGACGTAGAAAATTGTTTCAAAATTAAAGTAGAAAGTGCAAGCGCTATCACCCATTAAATAGCATTCAAAGTTAATAACCTTCCAGTACTTCAAAACACTTGAAAGTCTACATACTTCAAGCCTGATAACCGAAGTAATATTTTTACATCAGTTAAAGAACGTTTTAGCAATTATTTTTAAAATCCTTTTTTTCATCTGTCCAGTTTGTAAACCATAAAATAAAAACGTAAACGCACTTTCAAATTGCAAATGCGCCTGCAGAGGTCCAGTATCTCCTTCGTACCGCAAACGTTGATTGCAACGGCTTGTTTAATTTTCTCGTCGAATCTCACGGTGGCCGCTACATTGAAAACGATGGAAACGTTTCTGATAATCAATTCTCTGTCCGCGGCTGAAATCCCCAATCCAGGGAGCGAACAGTCGCCAGCTATTGCTGTTACCTTGTGCCGAAACTTGGGCGCCTCTTTTTTCAGCACGGAAAACACCTGAAAGATTAATTACGGGCAATCATAAGTAATCGTACGTTGAAGGTGCTGAAATTCTACCACGAAATATTATTAGGCGTTCATCTGAATAACGATAAAAAAGCACATGTCAATTTGTACTTATTGTGGATTCAAATTATTACTTTAGTTCGTAAATATAGCAATATATACCTGATCGTCAAATAAGGTGTCCAATCTATGATAAGCGTCTTGACCTTTCTTTGGCCTAATGATGATGTAAACAGATGACAGCTCTGGGCAGCTTCTTAGTAGCTTTTCAATAAGAAGTTTTCCCAAAAATCCGGTTCCACCTAAAATTAATCAATAATAGATTTATCGATATGATCGATCGCATTAAACCGCTGAAAAACCATAGCTTGAGCCTCCCATACCTGTAATCAGAACATTTTGTCCAGCGTAAAACTTCTGCAACGGAGTTTGGGTGTCGGACTCCAAATTAGCCGTTATTACCGTCATTTCGTTCTGCAAATGAAATAGAAAAGAGAAAGTCATTTCACTGAATTATCGCGTCTGTGTTAATTTTTCCTGAAATTGCTATTGCATGCGCAGCTGTTCGCAGTTGGCAAAACAGACTACTTTCCGCGTTTCATGTACACTTTGGAAAGACTTTTGTTTTCTTGTGCAATGATCGCGCAACGACGTTTATACACCGCGGTGTTACATTAGTTAAATGTTTACATATGCAGTGCTTTTATACAAAGATTACGTTTACATGCGCAGTGCTTTTACGCAGATTACGTTTAATTAGGTCAAGGTCAACATTGCTTACTTTTTTTACTCCTAATTCGAGTTATCTGTTCAAATTTATTTTTACTTAATGGTTTGCTTGGTTCGCTAAATAAATTCTTGAGTACTTGCTGTAGGTGATGTTTTCTAAATCCTAATTTATTTCATATTTTCAAATTAAAGCTAATTTTTTCTTTACATAATACTTCCGATACATTTTAATAACTTTAATCTGTCGATTATGAGATTTAATCTTGTCAGGGCAGCTTTCTCTACACGTAATAGGGGGAAAAATGCAAAACGAAAATTAGCATAACATAATACTTGTGTGAATAATATATTATAACTGTACAGTTCCAACATTTCGTTTAAATTCCAACGCGAATTAATTAATTTTCATTTAAATTCATTTTGAACAATCTTTATTATAAAATGAACTCTTCTGAAAATTTATAATTGCTTAGTACTCGTTTACTTTGAATACACTGTTTATTGTTTATTTCATATTATCGGACATCCTTTACGAAATTTTGTATAAGAAAATGCAAAAATATTTTAAATTAATAATTTCAATAAAAATTTTCTAAACAATATGTTAACTATACGAAAGTATTGTGTAAGGGAATTATACAATGACTTTAGAATTAAACAAAATATTTTTTTTAAAAAGTAAACTCTTTTTGAACATGATTTCCATGTCATCGATATTACCACATACTTTAAAACGGTGATTTATTGCAACTCAATAAGGAAGTAAATGCTTTGTTTTTACGCGAATGTTGATGTTTGTTTGCGGTGTGTACATCAAAGGTTCTTTTCGCGCGCAAATTATAGCATGGTAATTACTCTTTAAATTGTCTTTGATCGTATGAAAACATGTAAGCAGTTCATTAGAAAACGCGCTATTAAATGTATTTTTTCGGTATTCTTCCTGGTAAATAATGAAGTAATAATAGAAGTACCAAATGTACCGCGATCAAAAATTCATGTGTCTTTTTTTGTTTTTCAAAAAAGTTCTAGTCTAATGATTGTTGGTTTGATTAGCACAGTAATTAGTTTATTGAAGTTAGAGAATTAAAGCCGATTCATTTATTTGTAATTTTGCTTATTTAGATTATTAATAATCCTAAATAGTAGCCTTCACTCTTTTCAGCGAATAAAACGACTCACACCGCAATAATCCAAATTCATTATGTATTCTGGTACACAGTAAGAATACTACAGATCGAACAGCGATATTTACTCAATCCAGCCTTTTTAATGGTCAATACATTATCTCTGTTCAAATAAAAGTCATTCAACAGCCGGTTTTTTGAGAGACAAAAAGTAGTATTCTATCAATAACCTTTTCTGATTCGTTAATAAAACACCAGCTGAATTCTTAAGGACTATTAAGGTTCCAAGTCAAATAAATTAAATTTTTTACACGTCCGAAAATGTTAATCAAGAGCCAATAAGATAAAAACTATCAAAAAAGCCACGAGACTTAGAACATTAGGCAATCGTCGACTAAATTACATTTGAAACAGTATTCCATTGCTTGATTCACCAAGGGCAAGGTTGGTTGTAAACGACATAATGTTTTGTTATTGATTAAAATTAAAAAGTTTCCCGCAGTGCACATTTCATTCGAGTGAATTTCGTGGTACCGTATGACGTAAAATGTAGTGTGTTTCCGTGCTTATTAATAGCATTTATTGGAAAATGATGCAAATGTTATTTGAAATTGAATTGTCTAGAAACAAAGTATGTCAAAAACATTAACGGAATCATTAATTTGCATCCCAATGAGAAATAAAAGTTTTAAAAATAAAAATTTAATTATTTGTGAATAAATGTTAATTTGATCCTTCAAAGTTAGAGTATCATTATAGTTTTTTGATATTAATCTATTATATTTTAGCATCTGTAGTTCGTATGATGACTATTAAATTATGCTACTTAACATAAAACTAATATAGTATCGTATATTTTTCTTGGACTATAAAATGTGTATTAATAATAATTTACAATTAAAATCTTTGTATGTATTGTTAAAAAGAAATTAGCCGAATAATAAATTGATATTCTATAAGGAAGCATTTAAGTTCAATAGTAATTAACTTCAGTAGCTTATTGCCGTTTCTTATTGATTAAGCAATTACAAAATAATTTATTTTCAATTTTCTTAATTTATGTCTAATTGTGAACTAGATTTGCGTCAGAAATACAAAAAGTTGCACTTAATCTCATGCAGCATTGATAATTGTTTTTGAAAGAAAAATTCCACTTTGATGGAAAATAAAATAATTTTCTATTACACTTCTTCTGAAGAACGAACATCACTGTAGACTATTTCGTACCTTGAGAGGTTTCTTTTTTTTAACAACTGAACTAAAATTTGCTAAATTTAAAAACAAAAATTTTAATTGTATCTTTTAGTAAGGATAAGAATTCATCAAAACTATACTTAGTTTTATAATTCAAACTATAAACGCGTACACTTGTTCTAAAAACGATCGATAAAACTCAAAGTAAAAGCAAGAGACCCATTTCTTGCCGAATGAATTAGAAAAATGATCAAAAGCAGTGCAGGTACTGGATCTTAAAACCATTACGCGACATAAATATGATCCTGTTATCAAACCTTTCATAAGAGTTTAAAAACTTTACATTTACGTAACAAAGACATAAAAATTCCATCGAAATAAAAAGAACCCGCCAGCGGTAACGGTTCCCGGCCGCAGAAACCCAGACGCACCGCCAATCAAAGCCAACAATCCACCCGCAAGAAAACGAACGGCCTCCGCTAGTAACTCTCGGGCTTATCGAGCGCTCTTCCCTCCGCCCAGCCGGAGCCGAGGAAAATCTTTGGAAGCCGATCGAATTCGCGACGTCGCGCAACCAGTCGGCCCTCTCGCACTCACCGCTTCTCCCGGCGGGCTCCTCTTTCCAGTGGGTCTCTCTCGGCACGAGCGCTCGGCACCGCTCCCGAATCGACTCTGGGCTGACCGACGACTCGGCACAACACTCGTCATGCGCGCTCGCGCGCGCGCCTCACCGCCGAAAGTGAAAGCTCCCCGGCCGATATATGTGTGTGTATATGTATATTTCGACTTCGGCTCCTCTCCGCCGTAGGCTTTTCCCTTTTCTCAAAAATTTACGACTGCGGGACGCGCGCGCGCACTCGCAGCGATGGAAATGCTTTCGCTGCCCGGCGAACAGATACTTATATATGTTCGCTTGGGCCAGGGGAGGAGCCGACCGCCCCGCTTCTCCGCCGCGTGCAGGCATCCTCGCATTGTGTGCGCGATCCCCTCTAAGCGACGAGCGGGAGACTGCACGGAAACGGCTGGGGATTTTTTTTTTTCTTTTTTTGTTCCGACCGCCTCCTACGATCGGTTCGGGAGGGCAGTGAGAGAGGACTGGGGAGGCAGTGCGATTTCTTTGATGGATTTTCCGTTTCAAGGAACTCTGCAAAATGAGTTTTTGAATCGGATTCAGAGAAAGGCTATACAGAAATTGCAATTTCATCTTTAAAAATCTTCCATAAAAGCCTTCTCTGTAAAGATCAGTTTTTATGTCAATGCAGCTTCAGTTGCTGCACAATCATATCTAAAAATTATAATTATAATTATCTTGGACAATATAAGCAGTCTTTATTTACTCTTCTTAATAAATTGCATCCAAAAATTAATTATCATTGATCTGTTACATGAATAATAAGGACATTGTAGAAACAGCAGTAATAGCACAAATAGGAAAACGCATGAATCTTAATTTTTTCTAAGTAAAGCGATTCACACCAATCTTTATTAAATTAGTTATACGAAAATGCTCGCTCTCGATGCTTAACGATAGTCATGCTGTTGCCGCTACGATTGTGCCAAAAAACTTTTACATTAATTATTATAAAGTTTCACCTCAGTCATTACAAAAGAAAAAAAAGAACATATTTATTTATACAAGAAAAGGCATAAAAAAGACATTAAAAAATACAATACAAGTGATTTTACCACAATATCTAATGAATAATCGAAGGATAATCAAGCGCACAAAAAATTTCAAAAACACAATTTTAATGATGTTGGACATCGCTCAAGCAAATAAGAAAACAAAAAATATATTTTTTTTTGACAGTTCAAAATACTCAAAATCAAAGTTAAATCTAAGTTCTGCCGACTTTCCTCCGAGTCCTTGTATAGGTAACAGGATTTTCTTATATGTTCAAACAGAGCGAATTAACAATTCTTAATCAAAATCATTCAACAGAATATTTATTATGAATAATATAAAATCATTTTTTTAAAAGAGGCGCTTAATTTCAATAGAAAAAAATTTCTCAGCACCGAAGAGAATTTATTATAAAGACGTCTCAATGTCAATGTAATGCAATATATGGCTTGGTATCGATGCGCAAAATTGTATACGGCGCTACACTGTATTATTAGTATCTTACAATCTAAAATTCAAGATCCCTTCGACAGTAAAAATTAACTCAGAACAAGCGACCTATTTTTTTCTAGTTAATGAACATACAGTAGGCTTTCAGAGATTCCGTCATACTTTAGTAACTGTAAGAATTATCTACAATTTTTTCTACAAGTCTATGAATTACTATCGTTCTTTTCATAATTTAATAAAACAGATTTCAAATATTACCGAGCATTATTTTTCGTATAACTTGTATTAAGGAAATGTCTTAATAATCCCTACTAAAGACCAAAAAACCGAATAGAATAAAAACAGTTTTTCCTTAAATTCGTTAGACTGAGCAGGTATTTATTTTGAAAAATAAAAGAGGTCCGTACGATGAAAATGCAAAATTATATTGTATTAATAAAATTTCTTATTAAACAGAATTTTATGTAAGATTCATGATTTAAAAAGAAACAAGTTTTTTAAGCATTTTCTAGACGGTTATTAAAGTAATTGTATCAATCTGCGGAAAATAATAAAATAGGTATTTTGAAGTGGAAATATTAAAAATGCGAAGAAAAAGGAAGAAAAATGTCTTATTTTTCGCCCATCAGTGACACGCCTTTTCCGGTTATTTTGAAGCATTTAATGGGTTAAAAAAATAAAATAAATTCTGTAATTTCTATTTTTTCGGTACTTTTAAGATTGTTATATTAACTAGTTTGAATACCTCTAAAAGATCTAAGAACTGAAGTGAGAAAATGACAACGAGGAGAAATTCACATTTTGCTTAATTTCTCACGGAGGAAAAATTATTAACGATTGTTACTTTAACCTGCTTGTTTGCATTTTTGTAAGTTATTCATAACACTTAAAGACATCTTGAAACATCACTAGATAAGTAAGAACAAGAACTGCAATTGAATAAAAATAATCATATATTCATTCCATTAAATGCTTCAAAATGACCGGAAAAAGCGTTTCATCACAGCCTAAGAACAAGCCATTTTTCATGGCCATAATAGTATTATATATTTAATGGACTTAAACTAAAACCACGTGTATCTGAGAATACCTTTATATCATTTTGACATCCGTCATACATTAGAAACTATATAGGTAGACAAGTTTTCAAGGTTGCGAGTTCCGTTTTCTGAAATATCTCCTAACATTGAATAGAATGTTTGTATAAGAAAATTATACTAAATAATTAATCTTATAAAAGATAAGAAACAATCCTACTTTATATAAAAATAAAATTAAACATATCATTACAACGCTAACGGTAAATTCTGGCAATATTTCTTGCGTTTTAAAGTCCGTTTCCAAAAAAATATCTAAAGCAGTGCCGTAACAAAACTAGAGAATTTACTTTGAAGGAAACGGAAGTATAAATTGCTATAGTTTTGAAATTCACTATTTAGTTATAATTTAATCCAGATTTCAATTAAATAAATTGCTTATTTAATTCATACTAATATATTTTCAGTACAGTAACATCAAGAGTGTAAAAAGAGTTGAATATTACTTAAAGATCTGAATAGCACCACCTTAAGGTTAAACGAATTATGAGATAAAAGTAAAGGTGATGGTATGATCATCTCTTCGTAGAAAATAATTCATATTTTTCATCAATTGGAAGTTGAAGGTCACAGTTATCGAAGGTTACTTCGACGCCTTTATAACTTCCGTAATTCCTAAAACTTTTTAGTATTCGATCATACTGAACAAAAATTAAATTTAATATTTAATTACTCATAATTATTTTGTTTATCATGTAATATAGTTTATAATTTTTATATCACATAATAAGGCATCTAACATTTTTTTAAAAAATTTGTACTTGCAGATTTCTCAATTTCTAATAAATTGAACAGTTTTCGTTTCAATAACGTAATCTAAAAATTTAATTGTAAATTTTAATGGTATATAATATTTACGAAGGATGATGGACAGAATTTGAAATTTTTACAGTTAAGTTCAAGAATTATTTTCTATCGAAGGAAACGACGAAAACTA
>JAWWEM010011945.1:0-24727 GCA_035582935.1 Ormyrus thymus | reverse complement strand
TCCTTCAAATAAATATTTAGCTAGTACTATTGAAGTAAATCATTTACTTGAATCAAGTAAAATTTCTTTGAAAACAACAAATTTTTCTCTCAGTGTATAAATAGGTAATTGTTCTGCGTTTCTGTTGGTGATAAATCAATTTTGAAAATTTTATTAACTGCTTTTCTTATTTCTAAATTACGCTAAATTGTGTCTCAATCTCTTAGACACTATCAAATTTATGTATTTAAAAATGCGTGTGCTGGTATAAATATTCAAATAAAATTCCAAATTTTTAATCCATATTTTAACATTTTTCGTCCTTATTTAAGGGAGGCGTCCCGTGTAGAACATCAAAAATTAGCCGATTTTTAAGAATTTTTTTGGACGATAAGGAACAAAATAAATATATCTAAAATTTTATGATCTTTTTATATATGTTTTGACTTGTTTTAACAATTTTTTTTATTTGAAAATAATAAATAACTGAGTTATATTGAAAAGTGTTGATTAAGTCGTGAAGCAATGTTTGACATCAATAATAATCTACAACAGTCAGGAAAGAAAAACTGGTTAATGTAGTCTCGTGGCCAATTGATGAACCTCCGTTTGAAGAAAAAAATAACAAATTGTAAAAATGGTAGACATAAAACCAAAACCTTAATTTTTTTGAAAAAAAATTGCCCTCTTTTTTGCATTAAAAACATGTTTATTTTCTAAATATTAATATTATGTGAGGTTCATTCAGGAGTCATTAGTATTATTAAAAAGTGTGTTAAATTTGAAGCCAATCGGTTGAATACATTTTGAGTAATCGTGTACACCGATTTTAAACTTTGCGAAAAAAAAGTTTCGAGAAAAACGCGTTTGAAGTTTCGCTATGTCCGTATAGTCGCGCGAAAGTGCATTTTGAATATAGCCTCTCATCAAAATAGTTTTGACTTTTAGCCCAAACAATAAAGTTTATTGCATTTTACAGATGTCAAAGTAACTTTTAAGACAATAAAAAAATGGATTTTTTTAAACTTCTACACGGGATTCCCCCCTTAAACTTTTCCAAAAATTTCATTGAGAATTAAAGCTGCCTAATGGTTTCTCGAAGTTAAATTTCAATTGAAACTTTAGCAACTCAATCAAGCTTTCCAATAAACGTATCGTATTCTAGTCACGCGAAATAAAACAAACTTTTAATAAATTAAGCAGGTTTCTCGAGTGTCAAAATTTCGCTAGCACATTTTTCATTTTACTCGAGAATTCTGCAAACATTGCCTCTTTAAATTTTCAAGCATTTCCATTATTGTAATTAATCCGAAAATCACTTGGCGAACGATTACACAATTTCTAAAGGTTATATCTATAAAAGCCCCGAGTACTTAGCAGAATAATTATCAAATTCAGAATTGATTAAAATTAAAGCCGTATTTGCACAAATCCTCCAAAAGAATGGATTCAAAAGATATATTAAAGCATAAAAACCGAATTTATTTCAATAACAGCCGAAAGCGGGACTCGACCCATTGAATCTCGCTTTGAAAAGAGACCGCTGGGGAAAAGGTTTTGCGCAAACTTGAATAAATTTCATTTCGCAAATCGCGTCGCCCCTGCCGATCTCTCTTCCAACAATATTTGCCGACGTTATCAGCTCGGCTCAAAACCCGAGCATATTACAATCAATTGTAGCCCGGCCATAAATAATTGCAGCGCCGCCGCGCGTTATCAAACAAAAGTGAATTAATCGGTGTCAAGCCCGATGATCGGGTGCTCTCTCGGGCGGTTTCGCCGCCCCCTCGATTTGTCTTCATTACCCGGCATAACTTGCGTAACTCTTCATTGCCGCTCATCCCCTGTCTTGCTCGCTTAACAACTCATCGCGGCCGCCGTCGTTCCTCCCGGAATTTACGTGCGCCGTGACGTAAGTAAAGAACCTGCAGTCCCGAGGCGAGTTCCGCAACAAACTCTTTCCGACCCTGTTGGGGTCGTTCTCGAGTTAATCGCGAGTTCGCAAGCAGAATTAAACAAACTGGTATATTTATGTCCAGAAACTCATTTACCAACTGGAGTCTGGAGAGAAGAAAATAATAAATATGGAGTTTAATCGGCTGATCGGTCGATTGCGATGACTTTGGCGGCTGGTCTTGTTCTTAACCGTCATGTAAAGTAAAAAATAGATTTAACTAAATCAAAGGATTCAAACTAAAACAATTTTACCCGTTGAGTTATCATCTACAAAAAGCAATTTGAAGTGCATCATTCTAAAAGCCGCACGACCAGTAAACTTTACAAGATTAGAGGAAGACTGCATGGAAAAGGTTCATGCTCATCGGCTTACTCTTTTGGATTATAGGTTTATTTAATATGTTTTTGAATAATAACAATTATTTAGTCAAACAATTTTATAACATATAACTCTTCATATCATAATGATATAAATTTTCAACAATTTAAGCTTATCTAGGTCAAAATTTGTAATACTAGATGGTTTATTTACTGCATCGAATGAACTTGTGCATGTTTTACAGCCTCAAAGTAAGAAACTAATTCTATTTCGTATTGAATCATCTGACCACTTTTCCTGGTCATCTTTAGCATACATCTTTAGAACTCTATCGAGAGTTTCTTTCAATTGTTTCAGTATTTTCACGCTCAGTGGCGGAGACTATATCACTGTTATACGCCAATTTTTCTTCAATGATTTGGCTCGGATTTTTACCCTTTCAGTACATAATCTTTCTTTCTTTTTGCAATTTTATTTTTTATTAAAACACATTAAATATTCAAGAACAATAATAAACATAAACTTTCATGAATTTTCGTTTTATACAATCGGCAGTTCGAGCTGATCAATTAATAAGACCAGTTAAACTGCTCGATTTTCTACCAAGGAAGGAAAACTCGAGAGATCGTGTAAAACTGTGAAATACCAGGCAAAGAGCAGCTTTCGTTTGTCCCTTCGTATTTTTTATCGGGATTATACCGATTCGTGGATTAAATCCCTACCGATGCGGAGATAAGAATTTTACGCGTATTTTCTCCGGAGGTCCAAAGTTTTCCCAACTTTTCTTGCCCGAAGAAAGATTGGCCTTTGCAAAATTGCTTTTCCGCGAATGTGCTTTTTCCTCCGTTCCGTGTATTTGCGCCGCTGCGTATTATAAGGCGGATGTTTATCAAACGGAGCGGAGCTTGGGAATGATTCAGGGTATGAAAGGGAGAGACTGAGCTTTGCTGTATTCATATTTTTTATATTAGCCTGAATAAAGCGGCATATTTTTTCGCGGGGTATTCTTCCGTGCGGATTTTTACCAAATATTTGAGAATTACGCGGAACGTATTTCTATAAACTTTTGTGCTTTGAAATACGAGACGAAGGGAATTTTCAAAACGAATAATGTCTTAACTTTATTTATGCTTCTTATGTTAGAACAGAGAACAATAGTCTTTTAAGTATTAAAGTATTGTAAGCATTAGAATAAAATGTAGTAAAAATTACTGTTTCATGTAAAACTAGGAAAAGATTAATAAAAGCAAGTAAGTTTTATAATAAAATTGCTATAGATTATAGTCAAATTCATTCGTAGAAATTTTTATTCTTTACCATAGCAATGTATAATAATATTTAATTAGTTTCGATCTGCTTTGGAGCTAGGTGGTTAGATGAAGTCACGCAATTCTTGTACGAAATTTCGTTAACACGTATCATCGACCTCTTCGGGTAGTTTATTAGCTAAAAAATTACTCTTAATATCTTTCTTAAAACATTAACACTAAGGTTAGAGAACTTAAATGTTCTCACTCAAATAATAAACTAAAAGTGACAAGCTAATACGAAGTATGTATCTATATCACGCACTGCAAAGTGTAATCAAAACAAAGTATAGATCATTGAGCTACGCAAATAAAGTATTATATACCACGGAAGAGGATGCGGACGTCGGAACTTTAATTATTAAGTTATATGTTTGCTTAATTATTAAGTTAAAATAAGAGCATTGTTTTTATCTTTTTATAAGAATTTGTGTTTCTGTTTATCATTGTATTCTTTTATTAAAACGTTTGTACTGAACCTCGTCAACCCAGGGCGGAGGAAATGGACGGTGCCGGCTGCCAACGCTTCTATTAGGTTAAGGAAAATTGTAAGACAAGCCGATTTGAACCTTTTCATAGTTAATTATTTTTTTAAATGAGCCTGACATTGCGATTCGATTCCCCTTTCCCAGGACTAGTCGGAGGGACGTTGTAATTATATTCTCGAATATCTAATAAATTCTTCTTGTACAATTTTAATCGATGCATGGTTTAATTTAATCCCACGTTACGAGTTAAAATGATGCTTAGCAAAATGCTACATCATAGTGGTTTGCCTAAACTTTTTTATCTCTCATGCCAAACCTAGCAACCGGTGACTATTAGAGGAGCTCATAATGTGGTGTACACGAGCAGTCCTTGTATCTTCTTGCATCTTGGTCATCTTTCGTGCCTCGCCTGTGGAAGATATTATCAATCATGACAAGTGATATTATTAAAATTTTTATAAAAACTTTACAAAATCGTTTCGCGTGGGAATATTTACTATAGACAAATTTTTGGAACTGCTATGGGTGGTCCTATCAGTCGCATTTTGGCAGACATAGTGATGCAAGATCTTGAGACTTCCTGTTTGCAGAAACACTTTATTTTACTATGCCCTTTTATTATAGGTATGTTGACGATATTCTGACTTGTGTTCCACGTACTACGGAAGAAATTACTATTTAGAAAATAGAATTTACTATTCTAGAAAATATCCCGTTTATCTTAAATCTTTAAGATCCGTAATTTTCTCGTAATAAACTTCTATTTAAATTCCTTCAATTAATACACGATTTGAATCTACAGTTTATTTACTATTTTGAATAAAATTTTCTTAAATTTCAAATCGGCCTTCTCGGAGACGTCCTCTTAAAACTGTACAATGTTTTAGCAGTTAAGCTAATAATTTTTAGTTAAAGAAGCTTGTCTTTCCAAGCTGATTGATTGTCAATATAATTTCGAATTCCAAATTTGGTACGCAATATTGTTCTAATTTAGACCTTGGCGACAATTGTTTGGGCGGGAGTATATCAAAGACAGATATTATTATGTCCTGGAGCATTCAAGCGACTGAAGGATGTACGCACAAGCATTGCTCAAAGGACTGACATGAGCACTACTCCATTATGTATAAAGCAATTTATAATATTATCGCTGTTTTGTTCCATTTTTGTTCGCAGGCTGCATGCTGAAGTAGTAATTTCTTTAAAAGAGACTGGACTCTTGTTGGATAATTCTTTTTTAAGTATAAATTGCATCTACTTTGTAAAAAAAAGAAGCTAAAAAAAACTAGCTGCAATTGTATAGTTTTTAAAAGGTTTTAAAAAATGTCAACGTCGATAAAACAAAAATTAAAAAAAGCTTTTAATTTTTGTTTTGACAATATTTCACTTTGAAAACTAGTTTGGAACTGGCTAAATAAAAAAAAATTGCTACTCTTACAAGCATTCGCTGTTGAAACCTTAATATCATTACAATCAAATTAAAGATAAAATAATTTTTATTCTTTAGAAGAAAATAAATACGCAACCTACATAAGCTCTAAAGCCAGTTATCATCAGCAACAATCTACATCTGTAAAACTCCCCAGGCTCTCCTGGCGAAAAGCGTGTAAGAATGTAGGGTAAGAACGTTCTTAGCGCGAAGATAGCGGCTCTACAGGGTAAATACAGCGCAATTCCCGGGTAATTATGTAATTTTTCTTCGCCCCTCGAGGAAAAAATCGCCGCCGCGTCCGCCGCTGTTGCTTAGCGCATAACGTGCATTAGCGCGTCGCATTATCCGATCCTTATCCTCTGGCACTCAGGCCGGCGCAGCATCCCGGCGAGCGCAAGGGAGGTAAATCAAATATCGATTACCCGGGGCGTAATATGCAATTTCTTGAGTGCTTTCTTGGCCGGGGGAGACGCCGCTTCCTCGGATCGCTATGTGTGCCTATAAACGCGAAATAGCTTGCCTTTGCCCCCCGCCTTACTTTCGTACCACAGCAGCCGTGTAAGCAGAGGCGCACCTACAACACTGAGCCTCTCTCTCTCTCTCTCTCTTTCGAGGTGTACTCGAGAGACGCGCGGCTTTGCAGAGCCTGATGGCGGATCAAATTTCCGCTGCGCGCGCTAATAGAAAGACCGAATGCTTATTCTACCGCAGTCGGTAAACGTTTTAAAATCGATGGTTTTCCGCTCTGTCTGTTTATGGACCGGAAAAGGAACTTTTTTCTCGTTGTGTTTTATTCCTCTTTTTTTTAAATTGTTTATTCTAGTTTGTCGAGTGGAAGAGTCGGGGTAGAAAATGACCGTGATCTATTTGGGGTAGAAGAAATCTTATCTCGAAGCCTACTTTTTCTTTTACGAGAAGATTTTCTTTTCAATCCTGAATAGGAAATTTCCAAGAAGAAGTACTTTCACGATGATAAGATATTTTTTCTTTTTCCAACTCCGGTTTTATAAAAATTAAAAAACGGATTTAAATAACTTTTATTAAAATAAATGATCTGTTAGAAAATAATTTATATTATATTTTGCTAACACTTGTTAATTCGAGTAAATATATATGTAAAAGGATGCAATGTGATGAAAATCTTTTGAATCAATTTTTAACACTACGAGTGTTAAAAACTATAGGCATTATTAATTTAAAAAAATGATAAAACATTGGAATCTCGTTTTCATATCATCGAATTTTAACATACATTGGTCCTTTTTGTTCTTTAAATAATTTCAGACATCAATGAACGATGTAGCGTAAAATTGAATGATTTATTGTAGTGTTAGAATCTGATTTAGAATATTGTTTTTCGTTGCATAAAGCATCCATCCTTTGTTATATATATTTTTACTCAGACTATCAAATTTTAGCAAAGAAAATATAAAAATTAAAAAACAGTAAAATAAAATGTAACACAGTAAAGTAAAATAAAGTAAAACATAAAATTATTTCCTAAAAAGTGAATTATTTTAATGAACCCACCTTAACTAAAAAGTCCTTTTAATGCACCCTCTTCCTCTGTTAGACCGTTATTATAAACAGAGGCGTGACGCTAGAATATCAACGTGCGTAAACTCATTCAACCCATCGTACTAGGAGTAAACAGTTATACAACTGAAAGTAGAGCGCCTAGCTGGGTATATTATTACAAAGCAGTACAACTTGGAGGATAAAGATGGATATATTTATTACTCCACCGGAAGACGCCATCACTTTAGTATTTTCAATTTTGAGATTAAGAAGTACAAAATTGAATTAAACTGTCGAAAAATTTTAGTAACTTCCATTTCGTGCTACACTGTCAAAAGAATTTTCGAGTTCGACGAATGCCGTCGGCAGCAAGCAGTCGGGATGCGTTCATGAAATTGTCAACGGTCGCGTCTGATTCGCGGAAGAGCTGGAAAAACACCTTGCCGGGAAGCGCGTCGAACGTTCAATATTTGTTAGTATCTAAGGGTACTTCGGCGACTTCTTTGTTCACGGCGCGTTCGCGTGCTGCACTGCTCCAGATTCCGTTGAAGGGTTCGACGAAAATGTGAAAGTGCTTGGAGTTCGTTAAAGCTTTTTTTTTATTTAAAATAGCAAAATCCAACGGGCTTTGTGCGTACTATTTTCTTTTTTTAAGGTTATACACGCAATTTTTCAAAATTGCTTGTATAACATTAAGTATAAAATTTAATTTTAAAAATACTAATTTTAAAAATAAAATATTAATCCTTTTATTTTAAGCATTTCAATTTAATTTCAATTATTTAGTTTCAAATATTTAAGAAAATTCAAATCTAGCGGATGTAGAAAATTCTCGCGCCTATTCCTTACTGACCAATCAAAATTAGTCTTTAAATGCTTCACATCATCCGGCCTTTATACACTGAGAAAAATAACAAAATAAAATTACTATTTTTTGCGGTAACCAAAGGACAGACTCAAATTATGGCCAATTTTACAATAATAATAGAAAAAATTAATATTTTGAATAGAAAAAATATTATGACTGTTTTAAAAATTACTATGTTACATAGTAATTTTTTCTATTATTATCGTAAAATTCTCCACAATTTGAGTCTGTCCCTCGGTTACCATAAAAAATAGTAATTTTTATTTTACCATTTTTTTCAGAGTATAACGTTTCTCGAAGAATGTCGTTGTTATTTAATTGTTGGAAATAAATAGAATTTAGTTTGCCAATGAAATGCAATGAAATTTATAACACATTTGATCAAAATGTGTTGTCAATTGACGTAGGAGATATGTTCTATTTTTTTTTATTATTCATTAGTTGGAAATTTATTTTTAAATAAGAAGCGTAATGTAATCAGTAATTATTTTGGAACGCAGCAATTTCTGTAATTAACAATTTCGATTGTGTCTAAAAATACGGTTAAAAAATTTTCATTCTAATTAAAGGAACTCAACGGTAATTTGACTTTTAAAAGCTTTTAATCTTGTGATGTAGTCCTTCCTTTGATCGGTAAACATTATTGCACGAGATAAACTGTAAACTGGAACGACAGCAATAGTAAAAAAGTGACTACTTTTTATTTTTCAATATTCTGCACATTTAATCGAGGCAATAAATTCAAATATGCAAACACTGCTTTAACTTTCATTTCAAAATCGTTTCCTGAACTCATCCATTTAAATTGATCAAGCGGAAATATTATAGTCACACAAGTAAGATGATTTAATGGTTATACTAATGTTTTTTTGTGTCAAATTTAGTTTTCATTGAAGACAACTCATCAGTTCGACTCCAATAGAGATCTTTTTCAAGGGAAATCTACAATATAATGATAATATAATTAGAATGTCAAATGAAATTTTATAAACAAAAACCACTTTTGACACTCGCAGTTTTCCATTAAGCAGAGCCTAAGCAAAGCCAGTCAACGATATCTTTTAAACATAGATATGCAATGAAAGCCTTAGGTACAGTTATACAATTTTTTTAAATTCTAGGGAAAATTGGTGCTTATAAAACTTAAAATATCTTTGCAATTAAACGTCTAAGTCTATGGAAGAAAACGTAGCAAGAGCTTCAAGATTTCATCTAAGGCTTGTTAGATTAAAAAATATTCATTCCTTCCAACTTTATGGTATTTTAAATGATACAAAATTAACTGGAATTAACACTTTAAAAAACTATATGTTATGTTTTCGAACTATTCTAATCGTGCATAACTTCGTAACAAAGAAATATTTTTTAATCTAGCTATTCTGAAATTGGAACTCTTGGTAAACACTTACTTTAAAATTTTTGTTGCACAGACTTAAACTTTTATGTTACGGAGATTTTAAAAAAAGTCATAACTCTGTTTCTTTCTGCCTTCTTTTTTAGGTTAAAAAATTACCTCCTGCAATTTTACCAAGATCCATGATTCGGTCAGTTGAAACTGCTTGTTAGTGTTGTATAGAGAGTACAATAATCGTAACAGAAATTTCTCGAAACATCGAGTCAAAATATTTTATTCTTCGTTATGAAGCTCTTGCATTCCCTTCTATAAGCTTACAAGTATCGAATTGTCTACCGTCTTACCGAACGAGAATTTTTTGCTGTCATTAGTATCAAAAATCTATTTACTATCTGGAACTCGGATCGTCGACACGAAGATCTATTCGCGTGATTTTTTCTCGATTCCACTCTCGTGCACAAAGCTCTCATTTCTGCGACCGCAAGAAACTGTCAGCAAACGCAGTACATCTCAGTCATTGTCCCGAAGCGCTTAATTCCGTAGCCCAAGCATCAATTACCTCGACTCACGTAATAAAGCTCCCCAGGTCTGCGTCTCTGTTTGAACTCACCGCAAGAAGCTGATTCCGGCGGTGCGGAGAGCGGTACAGCCGCGAGGCAAGTTTCGCGACCGCGAGCTCGAGGCCGGCGTTAATATCGGACCGAAGCAGAGAGAGCGAGAGAGAGAGGGGAGAGCGTCGCTCCCTTTTCCTCGGGGGCGGCTCCTCCCCTAAGCCGGCTTTTAATGCGGAGGCAAAGCAAAAAGCAGCAGCAGCGGCGGCAGCAGGGAAAAAAGGCGGTGATAAGCGGCGGGGTGTAGGTCGTCGTAGCTCGGAGCGCGGATACATGTTGCTCCTTTGGCCTTATTCGGCGGCGTGGCAATCGAGTGGTGATGTTAATTCCTCGGGCCGCCAGAGGCCGCTTTGAGAGAGAGAGAGAGAGCAGGCGAAAACTCGCAGCCCTCGCGGCTGTTTAGCTCATTTGCCACTCGGGCGCCCCCCGGCAGCTCATTGCCGCGCGCATCGCCCGACGGAATTAAAAGTAGAATAAAGGGCCTGGGCTGCTTTTGCCTTTTGACGCGGAGCGCCGCGGCTTTTCCTCTTTACTTGTTGATTTTCAATTTGCTTGTCAGCCCCCCGCGCTTTATGCACCGGCAACGCCGCCGCGGCTCTTTGCTGTTTTTCGCTTTGCCCCGGCCTGAATAATAGATTACTTGCTTTTGCGCGCGAATCGAGGATTGATTTCTGTTACTTTCGTTTGGAAAAACACTGATTTACAAAGGGCAGAATCCGCTCTTTTTCGATTGCGTGTCCTGTATGCGGGGCTAATCAGCCAATCCAAATAAGTACCACAGTATCTCCTACTTCTCGCGCCTCTGCACCTTTCTTCTTCCAGGTTTTCGCTCAAAAATAAATCTACAGTAGCAAATTATGCTGCAAGCTCGTATATTTTCAAGAATATCAACCGAACGAGAATAGTGCAAATTTATTTAGGTATTTTTAAAAACAGATTTTAAGTAAGATAATTAAAGACAGTATTTAAAAAGATTAGAGGCATCGTCAAATTTTCGATTGAGAGAGATTAAAAGTCACGTCGGAGAGCTGGAAGCGGAGGAGTGCAAGAAACAGCTGAACTCGAAGTACAGCAGCTGTTTTTTCGAAAATTAACTCGTTAAAGCAGCTCTCTGCTCCCGCAAAGACGTAAAAAGAAAATGTGTTTCGAAGTAGGTCAAAGATACGAAAAAAAACCGGCCAATTCCGCGAGAAGCCGATCTCAGACGAAAAAAAAAAAATAATAATAATAATAAAGCAGTCTCTCGAAGCAGAGGGCGGCACGAGCGAGCGTGAAATTTAATTGTTAAAATATATCGTCTCGAGTACATCATCTTTTTGCCATGCTAAAGGAGCCGGGGAGAGAGAGAGAGGGGGGGAGAGACAAGCACGACGAGAATGCTCGCGGCACTCGGCAACGGTCTTGTTACGATGCGCAGGGCACACAACGCGAATGTCTCCCGGCTTGCTACACGGCCACCCTGTCATAATAAACAAGGCGCCCTGTCCTTGCCCTCTTCATTCTGCGAATTATGCGGACATTGCCGAAATTATTTTCGATTTAACGCTAATGAACCGGGGCGATGTTGCTCTTTAATTAAGACACGCGGCGATTTCGTAGGTTTTTCTTTTTAATCATACCTGAATTCGTGGGAATGGGGTGTTTTCTTTGAAATAGGGAGGAGGTTTATTTTTGCTGCGTAATGATTCCAGGATATTTTAGAATCGATATCGTGGTTCTCTGCTTTCAAATAACGAATTTGTTCGCTTATATTTGTTGGCGTACAAGTGAAGAAATTCTTGAGAGTCTTGAAATAAGTTTTTATTCTGCTTTGTTAAAAGTAATTTATTAAACAATATTATGTCAATTAAATCCAATTTCCGAATAACGTTTTGCAAAGTAGTTAACTAATAAAATGATTAACAAACGTTTACTTAATTTTTAGAAAAATTTCATTCTTGACTTAATTCACATAAACTATTCCATTCCAGAAGAAGTGTTTATTTTCAAAAATTGGAATTCAAATTTACTTAAAAGCTATTCCATTAATGTGCGTTTGTAGAAACCTGCAGCGCAAATGCATTCACGCAATTTCCATTTTCAGTTCCTCGGAGTAACATCGGCAAATCCCAAAAAGCCTAATTACAACGACAATCCCGAAAGCACATTCGGTAACAGTTTTTCCCCCAAGTCCAGCGGTCATCAAGAAATGCTAAATACCCAACAAACGAGGCAAAAAGCTCATCTCTCCCCGAGGTGGGAGGCTATGCACGGGAAATGAAAGGCCATCCATCAGTCGAGTGATAATCGAATTTCGCGCGAGTGGAACGCGGCGTAAAAAGATACGCGATTTGTCAGTGGGAAAGAGCCGGAGTCTGCGAGTCCAGAAAAGCCATCCTCGAGATAGTTCTGCTCGTCGATACAGAAGCAGTGGCGGCGGCGTGCCGGACGCCGGAGCTCGTCTTCCTCCCTTCCCTCTCCCCCCGATGAAAAAGCGACGCTCGCCTCGAAAAAGAAGCAGATAAGAGCGCTCGGTGTGGGTGTGTGTGTGTGTGCAAGTGCAGCGCTGTACAGCATCTCTCGGCCGGTGCGCATATAAGCAGGGATTTTTCAAATAGTCAGCAGAGCGTGCCGAGTGATAAACGCGCTTGCGCACTTTATTTTTATTCGAGTCCGCCGATAAGGGGCGCTCGCTCGCCCCGCTCTCTCCCGCAAGCGCCCGGCAAAGGTCGAGATTCGGTGAAATATTCAGGGGCTCAAGAGAAAACTTGGCAAGAACCTGTGGAGGAGACTCGCTCCACTGGCTCCCTCCACACTCACACGTATATTAAACGCGTGTATACCCCGGCGCTCGGTTAGACCTCATCTTCTCTCTCTCTCTCTCTCTCTCTCTTGCTCGCTTCCGCAGTAGTAGCTACTACGCGCATTACGTATTCTACAGGGTATGAAGCTCTTAAAGCTCGAATACCCGAGCGACACACGCAGTTATGTTAATCTCTACTTTCTCTCTCTTTCGCTTTCTCCAAAGAAACTTCCTCCTCTCTTCTTCTTTCCAGCTCCTTCTGCCTCCCCCTCCTCCTCCCGGCTGCCTCCTACTTAGCCTATACCTGGAAAGCATGTGCCGGCACGCTTGACGCGGAATGGCCCTCATACATACATGCAAAGATTCTATTTAACACCAGTCGTACTTAACCTTTTCTTGCACAAACTACAACGACGTCTCTTAGCCTCTTGCTAGAGACTACACTTTACTCCTCTCCCTCCTCTGTCTCCCGGGGGGGGGGGGGGGGTAAACAGGGGACGGCGCATCTCTGCAACGAACCCCGGCGCTCGATTCCCGAATTGCTCCGTAATGCGAGCAAGTGCCGGCGGAACTTTGAATAACGCCGTAGAACGGAGGACACGAGCCTGTTATAATCCGAGATGAACGCAATATGCTGGCAGGACACGGACTAAATCCCCTGGCAAAACGGCCAGAGCCGACGTTCGCCCGGAGCGCGGATATGTGCGGAGCTGCCGGTGAAATTGCGCGTTTTGCTCGACGAAAAATCGCGGATGTTTCTTCGGGGGCCAAGATTTTCCCCCGCGCCGTTTGTGTTTGCGTTTTATCACGTGAAAAAATATTGCGCCGCGTGTTGTTCTTGGGCGCAAAAAGAAGAGGGGGAGGGAAGAGAGGTGTGTGTGTGTATTGATCGAAAAATAACATTTGAGGAAAACACGCGGGGGATCGAGCTTCCCATTTACGCTCGGATTATTGCTTCCTCGGTAGAAAATCAAGTTCTTCGCAAACTGGATGATAGTTATGACGTAGGAAAATGACTTGCGAGATTTTTATCTGAGAATAATGCTGTTTCCCTTCCGGCCTCTGCGTTTCGCGCGTCCTCCGTCTTTTTAAAGCTCCCCATAAACCTCAATTTATGCGAAAAATGTGTACTACTTGTATCACTCGGCGTTACTTGTACGCGTTAATAAATGTAAGTTATTTTCTCCTTTTTATCGCAAAAATAAAATTACTTGTCTCTTAAAATAAAGAGGCTACGCAGTTTTCGTTTTGTTCAAAAACACGAATAAGAGTATGATTTTCAATCGTAAGAGGTGACGATATTATTTTACATTTTATCGATAGTGTAAAAAACGGATTATTTCTCATCTTGACAAATATTATTAACTTACTGAAACGATGAAAAACACAGCTATAGAAAGAAAAAATGAAGAAACTGCAATAATTAATTAAAGCTTCAAAAATCCCTAATTTCATTCAATACACTCCATTTCCTACTCGCTAATTAACATTGCAAATAGATCCTCTCCCATGGAGCATAAATATTGATTGACCATTTCGCTTTAGGTTAATTCCGACCCACGTCACAATTCCGACCCACACACCCAACCACAGCTTCTTCAGCGCGGCTTCGCACTTCCCGAAATAATAATCCTCATCTATGACAATTACGATGCCGAAGTTATCAAGCGACCGCAAGATGATATATACACACATATATATAGGAAGAACTCCGCGGCCCTCGTAGTCAGTCATTTGCCACACTCACTTTGATATACTTCCGCATCTCATTATTTTTAATGAGGCGGCTTTTATATGCACTACAATATCTCGTAGAGCGAGAGAATCTCCGGGACTTCCTCCTGAATGCAGTCAATGCCACTAGATACTATCCGCGCGCATTCTTTTTCCTCTTATTGGGGGGCTTTTGTGCCCCGTACTAATAAATATTTCTCATAGTCTTCTTTTTATACTCCCCCCGAACCCCCCCTTTGTCGAGGCACCCTCGCTGTAATTTTCAAGCCGTTAAATGCCGGGGAGGAATAATGAAAATGAAAAAAGTCTGTTAAAAAAGGATATATAAGGTCTTAATTACGATTTTTCCGGCGCCCCTTTTGAAGTGGGAGATTGGGGAAACGGTCCTTTCTTTTCCAGACGGCGAATATTTTTCGGTGCACGGTAATTTTGAAAATACGTTGCGGGAACCTCTACGGCGACTGTTAATGAGTTGAATTAAAATTCATTCTATACATAAATTGCAAGTAACCGCGTAAGTTTGGATTCATTTAGGAAGTATGAAGTTTCAGTGCGCATTTTATTTTGATATTAAACATTTATACGTATATAACTTGATTGTTTAGAATTTCATGGACAAAATCATGCGTTTAATTGATATTACGTATTCATGCATATTACTACTGTACATGAATAACTCAAGAATTATTAGATTCCTGATTTGCATTGATTTATACGGAGCAAATCAATTTATATTTCTATAAGATTAGTATTCATGCAATATTATCTAATACAATGCGGAGCACATATTTATCCTCCCATTTAAGTTCCAAAAAGCAGTTTTAAAAACTGCCGAAAGGCAAAAGCTCAAAATGTGACTTGATAATCACGTTACATTTGTAACTTGTAAAAGCTCATTTTTTTAAACTTATTAAAGTTCCATATGCACATCTGTTTGATGGGCTTAACGGGTCATTCGCTGACTCCATCAGTCTAATTGCTTGAATATTTCCCGGACTCGTGGGGGCATATTTGAGCAACTAACTTTAGATCAAATGAACTGTGCATCACAAATGGCGTTTAATTCCTGCATATGAGTAACAGAATCGGCAATTATGCAGGATCTATTTGTGTGCCTGAATTCTGGGTTTTTTTTTTTTTTTGGACACTTGAAAATGTGAAATCTGCACTTTAATGCACTATAATTAGTTTTCAGGTCAATTACAGTCGCCATCTGTTTAATTGCATTGCCTGTTGTTTATTTGAGGATCTTATAAATTTAACAAGGGATTTTCGCGGGATTTTACATTAATCAGAGAAAACAAAGAATTAATAGCTAATAAAATACTGCAAATAAATTTGCTACATCTTGATCTTTCTCGTCTTTTCATTTTCAATATTTAGCTTAAAATAAATCATCCTTGGCAAAGGATCCACTTTCAGTTAGGAAAACGGTTTCCCGCTAAACGAGTGCGTAAAACATGAAGGATCCTCCATGAAAAACCTTACCAGCAGCAGGGAAACGCGGGCATAACTGAAAAAAGGCGAGTTTTATCGGAATATAAAGCGCATTGTTCTCGTAATTTAAAATTTAAAATTTGTCCCCGAGCGAGAGCGTCAAGCTGCCTCTTTCCCCCTCCCCCCTGAAAAAAAAAGCTCGCAAGAAAAGCCTCTACCCGCATTCCGCGACATCGCTTACTGCCCCGGTAAACCCCCCGAAAAAGCCGTACCACACCAGAATCAGGCGTCAATCGATGCATCGACCATTTTTCCCCGTCATCGAAACGCGCGCATACATATGGGCCCGTCGCGGCGCGGCTTGCAAGCTCTCTCTCTCTCTCTCTCTCTCGCAATAATTCAGCGGCGGCATTATTGGCGCGGCCCCATAAATTCGAATTACCCCTCCGCTCGGAATATTAATAATCGGCGCGTACACGCAGCTCGCCGCGCGGTGATCGAGTGCCGCTTGTCCGCTCTAAATAAAAGCTCAGAGTCCGCCGCCGCCGCGCTGCAAAGGCGGCCGGTCGAGCTTTTCTTTCCGCCGCGCGTCGGTCGGGGCTGCTGCTCGTCCCGGCCCCTGATGAAGAGCATGAATAATAGAGGCCCCTGCCTTCAAGGGGAATGGAATTCTGTTTTGCTTTGAAATATCCTTCTCTCGGAGGGAGGCTCTCTCTCCCTCTCTCTTTCTCCGTGTGGGTGGGCTGTGTGCGCGCTGGAAGTCTGCGTACCGGGGCGGCAGTCGCGGAAAAGTGGGCGGCTATTGACGCGCGGATTCCAAAAGGAAGATTTACATATAATTTCGGGACTGGGCCAAGCTTAGCGGCGGAGGAAATTGAAGCCTTTGCTTAAAGCTGCCTGTAATTCTTGCGTCGGAATTGCGTGCGAAGGTCGGCTTTAAAAAGAGGTCTCGCATTCGACGCCAAAAGCGGCGGCTTCGACGATAGTTTTTGTGAATTGAATGTAAATTAGCGTCAACTTTATTGTCAACTTTTTCAGCGACGTATTACGAATTTGTATTAGCCTTGTGCAAAAGCGAATGAAAGAAGAGAGTTAAATAACAAATGCCTTGATGCGTCATTAAGATTTCAGTATGAGAATTTGCTTCTTTATTATCCGTTTCTTAAATAAAGAACTGATTGTGAAAAGAAAATAAAACAATGACGGACTAGAAAGAAGGCGAGTAAAATATTAAAGAAGAAAATGTGGCTCCCCGAGGCGAAAACTTTTTTAGCTCCAGTTTTGCAATGCTTTTTGCATTATCTTTGCGCAGTATGATGTCTTTAAATACGCTTTGTCTTTCAAAAAATATATCTAATTAGTCATTTTAATTACGACGTCGCATTACAACACCATGAAGTTTATTTATTAGCAAGTATTAGTAAATTCTTCATTTTTCTGTTTCAATCACTCAAGCACACTTCAAACCCGCCTTCAAGCCAAAAAAATCTATTTCGCAAACCCATACTTTTCCCACAGGTCTTGCATCCGTACACTTTCCCCTCGTAAAAAAGTTGTTCGCGTGCCTATTTTTTCCTCACTCGCGGCATAAAAACGGCGACGAAGCCTCGGCATTAGGAGCAATCAGTTTTTGTTCCCCTTTCCAAAGGCGACCGCGGCTCTCGATTAAATCAGCGGCGGCCAGCGTAAAAAGACAATTACGAAATAGAGTCCCGCTCCGTCTCTCTCCCTCTTCGACCGTCGAAATAACGCCTGACCGTATCTCCGCATAATTTCCCAGTCAGCTTGTTTGCAGTAATACAACGTGCGCCGGCGCACATAATGCCCTCCGGCTAAGGGGTAGTTTATCCAAATCTGTCCGCTCTCTCCCTCCTCTAAGACGATCGCCGATATTCTCCGGCTATTGGGGGCTCTCGAGCTCCGCGCGCTCGGACGAGCTCGAATGTATCTGCCGGCTTTTAGAGATAGCGCCCGGGACAAAGCGCTCTCGCCGGCCGTAATAGAGACAAATTGTTTCTGCCGCGCGATTGCGCAGTTTTGCTGCCAGACTGCAAGTCTGCTTTTGACTGGCTTGGCTTCGGCTTTGACTAATTTTAATTGTACCTTGAAAAACTATTTCATTTGAAATCGAAACGTCGGTATTTTCGACGAACGCCAAGCAAAACTGACAGAAAAATTATTAGTTTCATTTTCATCGTTATTCTCCATCTCTGTCATTAGCTTCTTTTATTTACTTAATTAGTGTCATTTTTATTTGAATTTTTCCGTGAGGTGTGGCCTATAGCTCTTATACTTACTATATAAATTTGACAAGGTCAATTTACTAGAAATTATGGTAATTTTTAAAATTTTTACACTCTCTGTGATCAAGTTGCTGTGCACTATTGTCATTTTTACTCGTTAACGTATCACTAGGAGACGTCGTAATTTTTCTTCGCCTAATACAATTCAAGCAAGCAATAAAAACAGCCTCAGTGGAGGTTATCAACGCAATGCCAGGAAGCCTATTAATACCTCGAACAGTCCCATAAACTCGGCAAGATTAATGCAATGGAAGCAATATTGGCCGATTAAACTCGGGAATTTCCCCGCCGGTCGTCGAAATAACTCCGAAGTTTATGAGAAATTACGTGCTTGTTCGCGACTTAAAACGCAGAGATAGGGACGGATAAAGTTCTCGTCTCGGCTTGCAGTTGCGGAACTTTCGCAGTTACACATCCCGCCGGCCGGGGGGCTTGTAATGCCCAATGTCCATTCGGATAGTCTACGTGATAGGTCAACCGCGGCGAGAGTCGAGGATCCGCGCGCCGATAGGATGTTTGCCGCGGTTCTCCACAGTCGGCTAGCGCGTTCCGCGTCCGCGCCAAGTGATGTAACAGTCGCGCTTCCGATGAAAGATAAATTTGATTGCGTCCGCCGAGAGCCGAGTCCCGTTGGTAGGGCTCCGATCAAAAACCCATGTATGTATGTATGTGAGCCGGGCGAGCCTGATTTACTGCTCGACGACGCTCGGTAAACTTTAACTTTGCATAAAGTCTGATCAATTGATTGTGACGGCCTGCAGTCGCTCAGTGGTCATTGCGAGCGCAGGGGGTAATGTCGTTTCAAGCCTTCTTTAAGCAATAGCTCGGGAGCTGCTGGCGATCAGTTTAAGATTTTGCTCTTTCTTTTTTTCTTGAGAAAATTATTTGAAACTAGATGTTCCTGCCTCTAGAAAAACGAAATATTCTTTTACCACTCTCGTTGCATCTCGTCCAAAAAACAAGGAAGTGGCCGTCACTCAATAATCCTATTTTTCCCAAAAGCGAATGTCCGAACAGCAGTTTGCATAGAGTCATAGAGTCCGCGTTGAAACTAATGAGAGCTTCTCATGAAAAATCACGAATCGCATATTTCAGCGATCTCGCCACGTTAATAAGCCAGCAGCTATGCGAAGCCATGCATTAGAGCCTGGCGCAGATACCCGCAATCAAAATTCAGCAGCTCGAAGCGAGCCGGTCGGAAACAAAGAGCCTCTTCAAAAGAGGCCTCGCGCGTAAGATAAAAAGCAGGCAGGCCACTCGATATTTACTCGCTCTTACGCGCGCTGCGCCGAGGCCGCGGCCCATTGACCGCAAATTGCGGACTCGAGCCTCGGGAAATCGGGCGTGCGAGGGGCTCTACTCGCGACTTCGGAAAAAAGCCTCTCGGCGGGAGATTAAATGTTTTTGATCTCGCGGAGTTTAGCGATCGACTCCTTCGAGGTGGCAGAATGGGCGCTGATATGGAAAAAGGTTATCCTTTTTGGCGAAGGCGTTATTTACTCGGTTTGCGTTTTCAAAAGCATTTGTCGGGCTGTCTTTGCCGGGAGAATAATGGAATCGAATGCACATTTTGGCGGCTGGGAAAGAGGCGCTGTTTGTGAAATATACCGGGGAAGGGTGATTATGGAGGGGTAAAAAGAGAATAAGCGCTCGATATTTAAATTGATTTTAAACGTATCTAAAATAAAGGATATACTTTGAGCTTTTATTTCTGAATCTGTAATTTATTGTATTAGATAAGCCAAACTTTTAATGTTCGATTTGAATTTATAAGCAGGACTACCTTTTGAATAAAAACTTTGAGCATGATTTTTGCGTGTATTCGTTTGTAGAAAAAAAAAATTAGAATATCGAATTAGTTTGGCCGAAATTCAACCAGCGAATTCATGTTTCGGATATAAACTAGTATTACAACTGTCTGTTTCAGTAGTTTCCTGCCAGTTTTCAAGGGTCACTGAAAACGGGCAAAATCTCATCGATACTTCCACTAACGAGGAGTGCGACTTTAGACTCCAGAAAGCGGATTTTAATAACGAAAAATGGTATCAAAATAGTTCCTTATAGCTTAACAAATATCTTTGCTAAAATAATCATCAAGAAAGTAAATAAAATTAGATCATTATCTATACTTTTCCTTTTAGCATATAAATATTCGTAAAGTTATGAAGAATTATTTAGATCCCATTTCCACACTGTACACATGTAAGTTTTTCGACTTCACTTTTAGATATCACAAACGATTCCCAAAGTTTTACCGAAATCCGTTTACCAGATACCAGATACTTCTTTAGAAAATTAGTATAAATTTTCAATAACCACATGAAATAATTATGAACAAATATTAATTTTTCCAATACCATCAACATCGCAAAACGCAAAAATCTCTCAAAGCATGTTGAACCACCTCAAAAAGCAACGATCCCGCTAACAACCAGCGAACTCTGAGCGCAAACAAAATAAAGTCTCCATTATCAGAATCCGGCATCCCGGCGGTCACCTCGTCCCGCCGCTCCCTTCCGCAAAGGCATTTAATTCAGCGCGCATTTATAATAACTCTCGGCGTAAATAGTCCTCCCGCTTAGCCCCGCCGCAATTTCGGTGTAACGACGTCGACGTCTCTCTGCGGTTTCGGGCCCGGGAGCTTGTAATTCGATTGGAAAAAAGGAGCAAGTTTCTTGCAAACTCCAGATAAGAGGGTAACGTCAGCTATTTTCATGTTTCACTTGCGAAGGGAAGATTCGCCGAAGGAGAGAAAAGTTCCTCTCTCCCACTGCGGAATAAGCTGCATTGGCATATTGCTCAGGTCAGTCGGAATGCACGCCGAGAGGTTTGTTATATATATCCGACGCACTGCCCGGGCGATTCGATTTCCAGCAGGCGACGCGGATTAGGTTTAGAGCGTAATGTGCTGCATTTGCGTTATTTTAGGCTTCGTGCTTCTTGATCGAGATGGGAAAGGAACGCTTGTTTTTGACTATTTTTTACAACAGTTATCGTTATTCTGGTGGATTTCTTTTTTTAAAAAACAGTACTTTTTCAAGAGTGACATTTTAGTATTGGAGAAAAGTTGAGAACTAAGTCAACGGAAAGTTCGCAAAATTGTATAATATTTCGAAAATGTGATGCATAAAAAATTTCCACTTTTGAAAAGTTTGAAAAATCATCAAATCATCAATTTCTTTTTTACGAGATATCTCTTGTTTGAATAATGCATAAATATTTTTTCTAGAATACTTTCAATAAACTCTTTTAATTAAAAAGTGAATAGTTTTTCCTTTTGAGTTAAAAAAAAAAACACCGGCTTCCCGACAGAGTTAAAAATAGTTGTCGATCGAAGTCGGAAGTGCGTGAAGCGTGGAGACTAAGTACTCTGACGGCGATGATCTAACCTAAAGTTTAACACGAGACTTTAATGGTAATTCTATTTCTATAACAAATTATGTAATATTTCATTTCCAAAGCTTCGAGACGTTTAGAGGAAAAGGCACCGCGGTGTGAAGCGTTTTTGTCTGATACAATGCGATAAGCTTCTTTTTACAGATGGTTTGCTTTTTCTGTAACGAGTATTGACGTCTATTTTACCTGATTTGAAATCACGGCAAAACATCAACTCAAAACGCCAATAAAATTTTATACCGCCGTTAAATTTAAAAGTCTATAAATATCTTGACGTTCTTCAATTTACGATAGTTGACAGAATATCGATTGAATATAATTTTATGACGGTATTTTGTAATGTTTTTATTCGATAAATACAGTGTTTAAATATTTGACAAATGCAACCTAACAGGATTTAAAAGAAATACACAAAGCAGAATATTTTTCTTTTTATTTTTTCACTCTACAAGTTTTACTTTGATATATTTATCAGTATTTTTAAAATGCATAGTTTATTTAAAATACAAAGTAGAATATTTTTTTATACCTTTTCACTGCAAATTTTACTTGGCACTTATCAGTATTTTTAAAACATTGTTTATTTTGTGCATATTTCATCGCTTCGAATATTTCTCTCTACGTATAAGATACTTTTAAAAAACTATTAAATACTAAGGATTTGTGCAGAATTCTTGTTCATGGATTTTATAGCTTCATTTCTGTGCAACTGATGGTACAGTAAGAAGTAAAAACTCAAAAATTTGTAACAGAAAAAGACTATAAAACTGTTTTTTGATATAATATTAGATTACTAGCAACTGTTGCAGAAAAAATCAATAAAATGCCTTCGACCACCAGCAAAAATCTATACTCGGTTGTTTACCCAGAGATTATACTACTCGTCGAATCAGCGGGAGAATCAATTAAGTCATTCACAGTCCATTAGAAGCGCAACGAAGTAAGAATTTACACGTACCAATACGACCGATGGATTACGGATGAATTACTGAAGAGATCTACCGGCAGCAACAAGACATATGAGCACATTCAGAAAATCGTTTATGTCTAGGGGGTTGTATAATCTGCCGATTAACTCGAATCTAAATTGAGCTCGTAAATTTGAAATAAGCAAGCAAATGCTTACCTCGCTGCAGCTGATACCGTAGTCCGATAAATCGAAAAAATTCGTAATGGATATCTGCTTGTCTGGTGTGCTTGTTACGCAACAACAGCGGCGAGTAATCCGAATTCTATTAACATATGGGTCAATGATGCTTAATGGCAGGCTTAATGCTTAATGCCGCGTAATTGATGGCTCCTTTAAAGAGGAGACTTGAGTCGTTACGCCTTGTCGTTGATACTTTTAAGTTCCTGTTTTTCAGTAGGAGAGTGTCTGTGCATCTTATCGCCATCTGACAGGATGTTTCAGTATGGCCTCTAAGAAGTTACTGTCGTACACGTCACTTTGAATTTTACAGTGAGTAGGTACGTAAATTCCTAATAAGTAAATTTGCTAACTACATAAAAAATTGATTGTACATGATTTTCATAACAACCATGTGAAAAAGTATGTGCTCTCTTTTTTTGTCACGCACGAGCTACTAAAAGCAACCGAGGCAGCAACAAATCTTCGTTTTGCTAAAATATTTGCAAATTAATTTTACTTTTACTAAGGGGCAATATTTTTTGGCTTGAAAAAAGTCTACTTGAAGTACGACTTATTGGTGTTGAAGAATTTAGCAAGCATTTAATCGAACAAATAAAATTCCAAGCCTCACACCTCTTGAACAAAATGTCCCTCTGCAATCCCCGCTGTCGGTATGAAAAAAGGTCCTCTCCGCGACGCAGCCCCGCCTGCCGAGACCGCAGATAACCGCGTTCATCGACAGCTCCAGCGGCGGATCGATGAGCCAGTCGCCCGACGAAAAGTCATCCAGCTCGCACGCAGCCTGCGGACGCATAGATAATCGCAGGCTGCTGCGTAGTCGGCGAGTCCGGCGGTAGCGGCCTTGATTCCATCCGTGCCTCGGCCGCTTACGGCTCGGCTAATTTATGGTATCCACGAGGCGCGCGCGGCCTGTGTCGCCGCAATCGACATCGCGAGCAGCCGGCGCAGCGACGCCGCACGTCCGTCAAAATATCAGACGCCCCCCGCACTCGTTATTAACGCGCGACAAGCCTCCAATGCGGCCTTATAGGAGGCAGAGAGCCCCCTGCGGACAATTCGCCCGCCTCGATTCATTTCGAGGACTCGGTAAATGGGCGGTGAGAGACCGAGTGGAGTTGAAATTATTCTTTGGTCGATAAAAATTGCTATGCTGCAGGCTGGAGAAGCTGTCGCAGATTTTCGCTCTACTAGATTATCATATCCGTAAGTATTTTGATGTATTAGACCCGAACATAATCTTAGTTTTGCTCCATCAGGATTTTGAAATATCTTGATCTTTTATAAAGAATTTTAAGAAATGCTTACTTTTGGGGTCGAACAACCATTTTTATAGATTTGTTTCATAACATTGTATAGTACCTATAACGACCTTCAAATGACATTTCGAATTTCGTCCATTCAGTTATTTTCTTCCAGGATAATTCAATATTTAGTTGAACCAATTTTCAATTCACTTCCCATATTCGAATATTTGCATACTCTTAATACTCGAACTTTACATTTTAAACTGGTATATCTCTGTTGAAAGTTTTCACTTTTATTTAGACAATTCTGACGAATTTTTTGGCCAAATTGGGTCAGCTATTAGTGAAATGGCTAAAAAGTTCGTGAATTTCCAAAAATGATCTGAAAATAAAATAATACAAAAGAGTTAATACAAAATGCAATTTAAACGTGACAAAAAATGAAAATTTTCCATTTTTATTACCTTGAAAATAAGTATATCTGAAAGTTTGTAAAGATCAAAATATCTCAAAATCCTGACGTGATAAAAACTGAAGTTATATTCGGGTTCAACAGATCAAACTACATACGGATATGGAAATAGGGAAATAATCTAGTCTATGGGACAGAATACTTTTTATTTTTTGCGGGCCTGCGTAATTTTTATAGTTTTCGAAACACAAAAAGTAAATTAAAAAGGCTTGAAAATTATTAATCAAGCTAATAAATTGCTAGTCGATATTTGGTTTGGGGATGCGCAAGTTGAAAATAATGTTTTACTGTTGAGTAACTCACTGAGAAAAAACCATCGTCAATTCAAAAACTCTGATAATCAATTCAACCACCAAGCTATTGATTTGACAACACTG
>JAWWEM010011894.1:0-24781 GCA_035582935.1 Ormyrus thymus | reverse complement strand
GCTCGATGTCTGAAATTTTAACTGAGTCATTTTTATAACTATCTTGAATAGTACATCAAATTTTAGAATATTCTGTGAGTTAATTCTTTCACCGATAGAACTCCCTTAAGGGGATGTCAAAGGCAAAATTTACTGACCGAGCGTCCTCGTAAGAAAATCATTTATAAAAAAATAACTACTCAATAGTTTGCAAAAAAAAATGAGTGCAGTCCCTGGTTTTTATAATTACAAAAGTCTGTGAGCAGTTTCAAATGGGTATTTCAAGTTACGTGCAAATGAGAGTGTTACAAATAATTTTTCAACACCACGATACCTATATAATCATTCTAAATTCTTTGAAACACTCCCATTTAGACATAAGTTGAAATATCTCTTTGAAATTGCGCATAGACTTTTGTAATTATAAAAGCTACGGAATGTACACATTTTTGTAGTATTAATTTTTTTTATAATCGATTTTCTTACGAGGACGCTCGGTCGGTAAATATTGGCTTTGCCATCCCGTTGAAAACGCTGTATATTATGGCGACCGATTCAAAATAATATTTAATGCAAATTTGCAAATAATATTTAGTTTTTAATTTTAAGAATGAAAAAAATAAAACTTGATCAAATATTTATTTCTAAAATATATTCTTGTAAATTTGTATAAAAAAGCAGTTTTTTTTATTTTAATTAATTATTATTAATAGAGGTTATTGCCGGCGTAGTAAATTTATTGTTAATATTAAATAATAATCCACTTATATATCGTATTAACGTATTATTTATATAAAAATTATGTAATTAATTGAGTAAATATTTAATATTTTATCACATTTAAAATATATATTTACTTGAGGTTAGAGTACTTGTGTGTACCAGACTTCATGTAGTTGTTTACATGATTTTGTTCCGCGCGTAGTACACGCGGTTTCTTGTATTGAATAACACTTTTATACAGAAAAAAAACAATTATTATGTTAAAAATGTTTAGTGTTTACTTTAGACAATCTCATTTACCTTTCTAAGATTCTCAAGTAAAGTTTAAAAAATGATCTTTATTATTATGAGAAATCTTTGATATTTGATCAAAAATGTTGTGCCGACGATTCGTGCAAAGTTATACTTGGACTCGTTCTTTTCAAAAGTTATTTTCAACTATCCAAAATAAAGAGCATGCAACTGAAGAAAACATTGAAAATCAAAGTTTTAAGAAAAGTCCTAAAATTAAATGTGATTCAGTGTCTTCTGAAGTACATAATCAATTAAAGAATACAAATTTAGAATACTTTGAAAGTTTTTTACCAAAGAAAATATTGAAAAAACAAGCTAAACCTCGTACCAATTTATATATAATTAATAGAGATGCTGCCAAGTCATTGAGTTCTTTTATTTCTCAAGATTTATTGGAGAATACATCTTACGTGATAGAATGCAATCCTGGTTTAGGTATATTAACTGAAGAATTGTTAAATATTGGAGTTTCTAAAATTACTCTGTTTGAAAAATGCAATAACTTTTTAATTGAAAATAGTCCTATAGAACAATTGTTTAAAAAATATAATACAAAACATAATCAACGTTTAAAACTCAAACAACTGAATTTTTTTGACATTTGGATGACATTACTTCATGATAAAATAAATCATGAAAATTTAGCAGATGCTTATTTATTAGAAGCCTCTTCTTCTTCTTGGAAAAAAAAACCTTTTGCACAAGTAATTGCCATCTGTCCTTCCAGATATTTTATATCACTTTTTATTCAAAATTTTGTTCGACAAACACGCATATTTGATTATGGAAGGCTTACTTGTTACATAGTATTACCATCTCAAATTTGGATGGTACGTAATTATTTTAATTTATTTTTATATTATTTATTTATTTATTTATAGGTGTTTTTTTTATAAACAAGTCAAAGATTACATTCACTCTTAAAATAATATATAAATACCTTAAATAAAAAATATATTTTTATATTAGTAATATGAAACATTAAAAATTATTTTTTAACAGTGAAAATTATACAAAAAGTTATTACATAAGAATTGACCTTAATTCATTTAAGTTTATTTGAATTTTACTAAATTATATTTATTCTGCAATTTAAAATAGCTTTAAATTTATTAATAATATATGCTGCTTTTATTTTATAATTTTTATTTAAAATTAAAATATATGGTATAATAATTAATTTAGATTTTTTTTTTTATTCCAATCAGTTAATTACATTCTAATCCTACATAGGCATTAATTGCCCGAACACAGGTCTGGTTTAACAGATCTTACAAAATTACTTAAAACTAACTTACATAACTAAAGAACATCTAAATGTAGTGTGCTTTTGCTACTCTTGTGTTGAACATTTATTTCTTTGCTTAATCCCACTAAAATAAGTTAGTCGGATAAGCATATATTACTAAAATTTACTTTATTATTTATACAACAATCTTTCACACTTACGTGTGAGTATAAACCTCTTTTATATTATTTTTCGTTATTTTTGCCATATCTAATCACAACCATTTTCTCTTAGCATATTCTAGCACTTATATATTTTTAATTTATATTTAATTAATATATTTTTTAGAGACTTACTGTAGATAATACTGATCCGAAAAAAATTCAATTTTACACTCATTACAATGTTATACTTTACTTATTCTTTGACTGTAAGTATCTTGGAGATTTTCCAAGAGAAGCTGCAATACCGTGGCCGAGTAGAAACATAAAAAATAAAATTAATGAATTAGAAACACCCATGAGTGTTATCAAAGTGGAACCGAAAGAAAATGCTTATCAGTTATTAGAAAAGAAAAACTTAAATGGCTTTTGGTTTTTCCTGAAACATTGCATGCGATCTCGGAAAAACAGAGTCATCATGGAGTTCGAGTAAGTTACATTAGATTAATACACAAAATTGTTTTTACGGAAAATTATTATTATTTTGAATAATAGTAAGAATAGTATTAAATTCATTTTTACAGGAAATTTGTTCCTGGTTGTGGTCGACATTTAATCAAGCTGGATATTGATATTTGCACAACTTTTAAAGAACTAGATCCTAATAAATTATTAGTCCTGTTTAAAATGTTCAGATCCTGGCCAGAATATGACGAAAATTTGTTTATGCCAGCTGCCAAAATTGATGAAACAAAGGTATTGATTAATTTATTCAAATTAGTTTAAATTTCCGGAAAATTATGTTTTCAAAATTATTTTTATTAAGTAAGATGATTATTCTTTAATTATTAAAACAGAAAGAAGAGGAAGAGCCCGAACAAGAAGTTCCATCAACGGACACGGAAACGTTGTCTCCTGAATTAGAAAAGAAACAAGATTGAATGAGAAAAATATGAATGAAAAAGATGTATTAAAGTTTTAAGTGCTCCGTTGAGTCATTTTGTATATTTTATTTTAATAAATTTTTTCTTAAAAAATCATAAACTTTGATATTGCTTTTTCTCTATTTATACTTTATTTTAAAATAAATACAATTACATTATAAGTGCCAGTATATAAGTGGCGATTAATCGATTCTAAGTCTGAAAATTAAATTTATATAGAATTGGTTATTTTTTCAATATTAAAAATAAATAAAAATTAAAGATTTCATTATTTTTTTGGCGTTATAATTTGTATTTTTGCGTCATCCTTTAAACTACTTATAATCACGGTTTCAAAAAGGAACATAATGAATTTAAAAAATGGAACTTTTTGACATATTTGTCTTAAAATGAACTTTTTTACATAATAATATGAATCGGTATACAAGGCGCAAGGTCTTTAAGCAAAAATTTCTTTCAAAAATCAAAGATTTATCATATTATGCCTAATATGTACATCAGGTGTTATTGGTATCTCGAGAGGGGAACAACCTAATCAATTCAATCGACTGTATTAAAATGTCGTGAAACGTAAAAATTATCGCACTTTCTAATTCAAATGTAAATGTACTCTTGTTTGCATGAAAAGATTAGTCGATATCTGACCTATTAATTAAACTTCAAAAAGATGAAAATCGCTCGTAAATTAACAAATGCCCATTTTTCGAAAGAATACACTTTATCAAAATAATAATATTTTCTGCCCAGAAAAAACTACAAAAGGAGAAAGAATAAAAAATGTGTCTGCTTTTACGACGAGTGTGTCTATTTTGAAGGATGATGCTTGAGGAAAAATGTCTGTTTTTCAAAAGGAAATTATCTTATAATGACGACAAGGATAGCCTTTCACTTTCTACATGAGGAAAACGATATTAGGATATTAATTTACTTTAATCTAAGAACGTAATAAGGCAATTTTCATTTTCGCAAAATGCATTTTAATTTTCTACATTTTATCCGATTATATCGATCCCTGCTCGTTTTACTGGTTTAAATAAATTTCCGCCGCCTCGGGAAAACCCTGGAATTCCGGCGCGGGAACCGAAAATTCAAACCGAAAACCCGAAAAATTCCGACTGCAGGCTCTCCTCCTTCTCGCGCATGACGTATAACAGAGTGTTTTCCTTAAAAATCGCTTCCACTCGGCTCAACTCCGAGCAAACACGCATTAATACACAGGTCCAGCGTGATCGTCGAGACAAAAAGGCGAGCGCGCGCCCTCATGAATAATTCACAGCTCCTTTCTCGGCTGATCGCTTCGTAATGAAAGCCCGCGCGAGAGTGTCGGGCACGCACACAGAGGCGCGCGCAGTCGATATATTTCGCGCGTCCGTGAAATGCGCCGGTTGTTCGCCTTGAGTAGGTCTCCGAAGGTCAGTCGTCCGCCGGCTCTTCTCCGCTTCTTATCGGCACCGACTTCTCATGAACTCGCGATCCCAATAGGCGCCGCGGCATTCCGCGAGCTGCAGCCCCGTTAACTCCGCCAGCGAAGCTCCGCCGAGGCCCCGTTGACTTCCGACAGAGTCGCGCGCGAGGATGATGGAGAGGACCGCTCGCTTCGCCGTCTGCGCTTTCGCGCTCGTCCTGGGAATCGGCTGTCAGGATATCGTCTTCCCCACCGACGACGATTCATACACGCATATCAGTGGCAGTGCGCCGGTGAGTACTTAAGCCGCTCGAGTTACGGGCTTCTTTTTAATTATTAGCTCGGTCGCTTTTCACGACGTGTGGATAAAAATCTATGAAATTAATTTTTTTCTCAACTTCATTTGTCAATTTATAACAAAATTATACAGAAAAGAAGACGCAAAAAGACGCTAAATTGTGAAGATTTGCTTTACAAATTAACTTATTAATTTTTATTATTCCAATCAGCAATATAGTATTATGTAAATAGCGACTTTATGTAAAACAATCCAATTGATTTTAAATCAAATTTGAATTTTCCAACCCGCAATGCGCGTTTATCGAATATTAATATTTTTTGATTATTTCAATTCGTTTAACTTTCTTGCTTTTTTTACAATTCTAACGAATGCAATAATATTACAATATACGCGGTGACAAAAAAAAAGAAGCAAATAATTCAGAATTTATTCGGATGAACATCAACTTTAGATTTATTTATGATACTTGGCAGTAATTACTGGCATCTAAAGAAATCACTTTAGATGCACGAAGAAAGCAACTTTCCTTATTGATAATTCTGTCATGGTCACCTCCACGAACACTGAACCAAACTTAGAAGTGTGAATTAAACATCTCCACATTCAAAATTATGCAGCGTTAATGGTACAATAACGTTCGAAGTAATTTATGACACGTCGATATAATATGTTTATTGTTTCCGCTAATCGTTTGACTATAAACAAAGAATCACGTAGAAAATATTCCTAAGAACTACTCCGTAATTTAGCTGCACTGCCAAACGTCAATTTGAGAGCTTAAATTGCGATAAGCGATGCTAAAGCAATACATAAAATGCAACGAAAGTACTTGTGCTTATGATGCTGCACATTAATACTCAATCGCATAGTAACCTCAGCTGATATTTTCCTTGCAAATTAATGCCATGGACATGTGACATTAAAGTGAAAACATTTATCGCGGAATTGACGATTGGAGAATCTTGAAAACTAATGTCAAAAAACGAGTGATATGAGACATAGTCAGCAAAGTTGATGTTTATACGGGTTATACGACCTAATTATACGATAAAAACAGATATATAAAAATCTTAAAATTTTTTCCTGTGTTGATAAGACTTCAACATTTTGCGCTTGTATATTTGTTCTCGGCAAATAATATTTTCTTTAAAAATCTTGAATAAATTAAATTACTTTTACATTTTATAAAAAATAGGATTTTAATAAAAAAAAAAAAAAAAAATTTGCTAACTGTGTCAGTTTTGTGAGTGAAATTTTCAACTAATATTTACATTACTGAGCATTATAGTCACGTGAATGCTTATAAAGCTCCTAAATGGACTTGATAATTGAAGCTACCTAAACAAGTCCTTGCATTGATCTGTAAACGATTTATGAAGTTGTTTTTTCAGATTACGAAAATTCTACATTAAATTTAGCACTGGCAAAATTTATATTTTAGAGCAAATCTTTAGTTATACTTGAAACTTACTAACTTGCTGCTTTACTAATAAAAATATTTTTCATTTGTAATGACATAATTTTAAAAAATAATTAATTACTTTAATTTATCAATAAATTAAATTTCCAAAAAATTTAATAATAAAAATATTCATATTAAGTAATTTTTGCAAACATAATAAATTTACAATATTTTAGTTTTATTCAAAAAGTGTTTTGTAATTCGTCTACTTTGCAGAATAATTAGAAACAGTGTTTATTTCAAGAATGTATAATGTAACAAAATTTGGGTATAGTTTAGTAAGATTTGTGTAATAATAATAAATTATTATATTCTTTTTAAAACAGTAGGTATTGTGAAAATTATTCATATTGGAAACAGTTATAACATTAGTAAATTAATGGGTTAAAAAGGGTAATTAAATTTACGTCTATAAAATTAGTCAATATATAAAACAGGTGCTGCTGCAATAATAATAATTAATTTTTTGCACCTGCAAGTACAGATAATTCGGACAATTCCGTGATTTATATTCATAAATTTTATGATTTGAATAAGATTCTTACATAATTAATGAATTGGCAATGCTTATCTTCTGAGAAAATCCAAATTTTCAGTAAAATAGTGTGGCAATGAATTGTGAATTTATGAAATCTTTAATTACTAACTTTCAATGCCAAATATGTATTGAAATATTAGTACAGTCTTTATTTAAAAAACTTAATGAATCGTAAGTAAACGAGTCTGCTTGTAACCAAAAATAGACTTGATAAAATTATTGTTTTGATTGAATTTTAAGTATGCGTTTTATTATAAATAAAAGTTTGAACGGTGGAAGCTTGAAAATTTCGTCGAATAATACACGGCCTCAACAATATTTATCATTTGTTTACCATTATTCAATACGATCACTTTATCCATTCCAGTAGAAAATTAAAAATTGCCATTACGCAATCTGCAGATACCATTGTTATGCAAAATTTATCTAAAATCTTAAATTACACCTCGCGCTACAATATTATCATAAATCTCGTTTAATCGCTCATAACTGAATCTTCTTCAGGTGACCGATCGTCAACCGCTCAAGGTTCCCGCCTGCCCAGATAATATGTTGCTTTACCCAGACGACGGCCCGAAAAGCGCTTGGGTTTGCGACTGTAAACCGCTGTTTGTCTACTTCCCTAAAAACGATAGTTGCCACGAGGTGTTCTTCCAAGGCCCTTGCAAACCAGGCCAGTACGTCTACCTGGCACCCGACGCCATGGTTCCGGCTTGCGTGAAAAACACATGCTTGCAAAACGGTTACGTGCCCTTCAAGGGAGGCTGCCATAGGCTGCGCTCCAAGGGAGGGCCCTGCGATATTGACGCAGTACTTGGCGTGAACGAGACAACTTTTCAGCTGGAGTGCATCGCTTCCGACCTCGTGCCATTCGTTATTATTGAGGCTCCGAAAAGGTCCTGCCCTAAGGGAAGCCGCAGGAACAGCTTGGGAATTTGTAAGCTTGTGTTGTAGAGAGAAAGAGTTTTGGCTTTTGAAGTATTTATTTTATTGTATAAACAAGCGATACTTGAAATTGTAAAATAACAAGTATACATAATCATTTTGTAAAATATTAACTTGTAAAATATATATTTTTTAATTATATACGTATAATGTAGAGATTTTCTTTAGAGTTGTCTCTCGAAAAGTATCCGTAGGTGCTCTGTGCGTATTTACAAAAGTTAATTTACAAAAATTTTTCTCAAATAAAAAGTTGTTATATACTTTAAAACTCCATTCCGTCATTCCTGTTTCTCAGTGCGGATGCCTTAAAATCTAACATTTCTATTTATGTTATGTATTTTTACAAAGACATTGTTACATTTATTTCATATGATATGTTTTAAGCTAGCAATGATTCATGATTTAAATTTTTCTTTAAATATATGTTAAAAGTATTAAATGTCATAAATAATAGATTAAATAGCTTTATAAAATAATATCACTTGGTAAATAATAAATATTAAAAAATTTATTATTTTATCCAATACTGGATATTTTTAACCAATATCTGGAATTGGACCATTGCTGTTACTTGCTGCTTCAATCAACTTTTGCCTTTCCCTATACATAGAAACTTTCATGTTCTCTAGCTGGTGGTATCTAAGTAATTTCAAAGTGGCAAATACAGAAAGACCAACCCAAATTGAAAGACTGCTCCATGTACCAAATTGTGCTGCTCCTAACTCAATATGGAAGCCAGATGTATCTATATTGTCTGCTTTCATTATATCGTTACCTGCTGCCAGTTCACAAGAGGGGAATCTCTTAGTCATAGCTTTGCACCATGTCATAAATCCTAGCGTTATAATCACAGCAGCTATTAAAGTGATGCTGGTTAAAAATACTGATGTAATCACATCCACAAAAGCTGATAAAAATGAACTATCTTCTCCCTTATACATAAGCATGGATAAACGGTAGATTTGCACTGCGGCTGTCAAAAAAAGAACTAGTCCAACAAATATTGCATAATTACAATACATCTGGGAAGCCCAATCAGGAACAAACTGTCCATCGCTTTCATTCCATGTACCTGCAGAAAACAGGAGACAATGACCTCTGAAAAAGTAAAAATTACGTTTATAAAAGTTGAAAGTTTTTAGTTTAAATGATGCTTTATTTGAGTCAGTATTAACAATTAAAGAAGTTAATGTCTAAAACTTAAAAAATTATTTCATAACTATATTTTATAAGCCTGCATGAACTGCACTTGCGACTTGTAAAAGTTTCATCATAATGCCCAAGAATTACAAAAAAATATAAAGATATTCTTAAAAAAATAGTTACCTAAATTCATCTTGATGCAAACTCATAGGTACAATGATACATAGTGATAAAATAAGGGCCACCACGTAGCCCGCTATTTGACTTAACAATAAAATATTAATCAGTGCCATTTTTTCCGATTTCCTTTTGAAATCTTGATTACTTTGCTGACGAACAAAGTAGTACAAAGTTTTTGAGGTTATGGTGCAATTTTATTTGTCTCCCTCTGAGAATTCGCACCTCTTCCGTCACGGTTCCCAATATTTGTCGGCTTCACCGCTTTGTTCAGCGATTTTTCCGTATTATTTTCGAGCTCAGCAAGATGTTTGGCGTATCTATTGTTACATTGATAATAAGAATGAGTCAACGTCATTCAAAAAGTTATATCTTTTTATTGGTTGCACATACATACCTAAAGATGAATCTTGTAAAGCTACATATTTCAGGTTGTTTCACGCATATTCGGCAAAAATTGCACTTTTTCTTGGATATTGTTGGGTTTAGACACTTTGAGAACAGAAAAAAAGAACAAAGTGCACTGATAGATGTGACGTATACGTCACTCGGTTTCTCTGCGCAATCGCGAGGATGCTGATGTGTTTGTATGGTATCGCACACATGGGTAATTTAATGCGTTCTAAACAGCGTTGCCAAAAAGGTATTTAAATTCAAAATGTAGGCGCAAAAAAGGATGTTCAAGAATTCAGTTTTTAATTCAAAAATACTTCAATGTTCATACAATTACTAACATTTCATAAAAGTAGTATGTATCACATCGAATGCAGCTTTATTAAAAATAATAAATTGTAAAATGAAATTTGTTTTTCCAGTTTAATTTTCGCCGCTTATCGATAAATTCAAATGTTTTTGTTAAATTTATATCGAAAAAAGCTAAAAGTGAAATTACATCTACCAGCGCAAGTACCGTTGCTGCAATAGATTAAGTAAACACCGATAAACCGAAGAAAAAGAAAATCGAGGAGGCCTGTTCAGCCTGTTCTTGTTCGCCTCGTGGTGCACAGGCAGCATAAGTTATAGATCCGGCAACACTGTTGCTTCGCGCGTGTGCGATTGCATATATAAACAAAAGGATCAGGCTGATCAGGCAGGCAGGCAGCAAACTAACGAGAAGATACCTAAGCTACTGCGGGAGAGAAGCAGCTCACTGTACGAAGAAAAGGCTGTGAGCTCGAGAAGAAGAGAGAGAGAGAGCACGCATTCTCGTGTACGTATTTATGCTAGCTGCGCGCACACAGAGGCAGAAGAGTAGAGTACGAAAACATTATGAGCAGCGACGCGCGTGTGATATACTGCAACAGCAGCAGCAGCAACGCAGAGAAAGAAAACAAGAAGTAGTCGCGCATCAGTAGTGAGTAGGCGCGAGTTCAGATGCCCGAACAGCACGTAGATTCACAATAAGCTGCCGAGAGTTCGTAATAAGTGCTTTATTTTCATCGGGCCGAGAACTTTTGAAAATGTAGCAGAGAACAAGGAGACCTCCCTCATAGCAACTGTATATATATCAATGAGGCATACGTATAGTGCGTAGTGTAGGAAAATTGGAAAAGAGAGGTGGCGAGGCCCGAGAGAGAGAGAGAGAGAGGGAGAGAGACGCAGGTATACCGAGAACGGACTGTTCGGGCGAAGGGCATTTTCCCGTGGACGCTTGTGGAGAAAGGAAGCAGCTTCTCTGCAGGAGAGCCTAACGAATCGTCTTCGTCCGACGTAAGCTCTGTTGACGAGCGACGGCCAACAGAGAACAAGAGAGACGGAGGACAGAGAAGGTACTCTCAAGACTGTTATAGCATCAGCTGATTTCGATCAATTCTCCGTGTGTGGGACGGACGAAAACAATAAAGAACGAGGGGGCCATAACAAGGGGAGAGGCGCGGACGAGTACACAACCCAAAATCAAGGCAAAAACGAGCTGCTGAACCCCAATGTCGCATGCGATCGACACGTGCTGTCGTCGTTGCCTCCAGATCCCGATTAGTGTCGACTTTTTGCGCTTGTAATTCTCCCGTCTGCGCAACGCTCTCATTGTCTGCTGCTGCTAAGCTCCCTCTCTTTCTTCTTTCTACGCGTCGAGTATATGTTTGCTACACAGGCGCGCACACACGCGCGCACGTGCGGGACTGGCCCCAGGTGACTTTTGGCAATCTTCGCTGGACTTGGACACAACAGTAGACTCAGATGCTGGTAGTGGAGTGAGAACTCACTCCCTTCGCCAGCAGACATGGCTTGGCGGCACATCCTTAAACCAGACTACGTTAAGAAGGCTGCTCTGAAATATTTGCTGCAGCGGTACCTTGGCCACTTTGTGGAGGATGGAGAACTTTCCTTGGACCAGCTTTCCTTGGACCTGTTTGAGGGCACAGGATGTGTCACCAATGTCACCCTCGATCCACAGGTAAGAGCTTTCTTTGTCTGAGGTGGATGGAATGACATGTTCATGATGTAGCACTTATGTACAAAAAGTAATAATGGATGTAAATTTTATACAAAGTTATGCTGGGTGTAATATATCTTACGCCAGAATTCTCATTGTGCAAAATAAAAACATTATTCCTATTAAGTCTTTATTTTATATTTTTAATGATTTCTTTTACAAAAAACAAAGCTATTGGTAACAAACTTTTAGGAAGAAATGTTTAAGTATTTTAATAATCAATAGAGAATGCAATTCTGCTTTCTACACTTAGTTGTTTATTTAAAACATGAAAAGTAAGACGTAGTATTAGATAATGAAAAACACTTATAAATTTAATATGTATTTTCTTATCAGAGACAAGGTCAAATGTTATTTTTCAAATTTTGTTTTTATAGAAAAAAATACAACTGAAGCAAAAAGGTTGCATATTTTTAAATTCCATACTAATTTTTGTAATCATATTTTGAAAAATTAAATAAATAGATATTTTTGTTATCAATATTTTTTGTTTCAAGTTTCTCTTTAAATAATAAATATATTTATGACAATTTTAGGCTCTCAACGAGTTTGTGGAAAACTTTCCATTGGAATTTGTGGCTGGACATGTGAAACAAATCTCAGTTAGCATCCCATTGACTGCAATGCTGAGCAAAGGGACTTTCATAGAGATCAGTGGCCTGAAACTAACAATTCAGCCAAGGCAAAGACCAGACATAGGAACATCAATGTTTGATTCAGTATGGAAGTCCACTTCAATCATTCAAATGGCCCAAGAATGTGCACAGCAGTCTGACAATAATGAGGTTGATACAGAGTCGCTAGAGGGAGTGGAACTTTTTGCTAAAACAATAGATCAAAGTAAATATTATTATTTTTTTATTTCAAAATTTTTCTATGATAAAATATAAAAATTTATTAGCAAAATTCCATTTATTATTTTATTACAAAATTTTATTACCATTAAAGTTTATATTTTAATTTTTTGTTTTACCTTTGCAGTATTTAGTAAAATTAAAGTTCGCTTTATGAAAACTGTGATACGCTTGGAGCATATGCCAATGGATTCTACTACTGGGGTTGCAACAGAGATTCACATAGACAATTTGGAATACTTTGATGAGGCTGGATCTGATCCAACTACCCCTCCTGCAGATTATACCAAATCTACAAAAGAAACTAGAGAACCGAAGGAAAAAGAATCCAAGGATACTGAAAAATTGAATTTTACTATTAAATGTTTTTACTTTGAAGGAGTATCCTTTCATACCGATGAATTTCCAGCCCGGGAAAGAACTTTTGCTAAAAATGTGACGAATTCGAGTAGAGGTTCCACACCAGATTCCAAGGTAGAGACATTTTTTAATATTAATTCATCAATGTTAACAGTCAGTACGTGAAAATTACTTGTACCTACATGCAAATATTTTTTACAGAATTCGGAAGGACAATTTTCATCCGCACAAATATCGCCAATGCAAACTCCACCAGAGAAGCATGTGACTAATAATTTACATGAATCAAGTCTTATAATGTTTGCAAAATTATTTGGTCGCCAAGAAATAGGTTTAAAAATAAAACGAGATGAAGGACTTGTAGGTCCCAAAGTAAGTAAAAAATGACGAATTTTTAAAGATTTAAGTATATTAATCTCTAAGTTAACAAAAATTGATTTTTTATTTTAGGTAGAGGTATCAGTGGATTTTGGTCCCATTGCACTATTTCTAAGCCCTAGACAAGTGCACGTTTTAATTGAATTAATGTGTGGTCTTGCTTCGCCAGACATGGAAGACGTTAGTAACGTAATGCCTAAGCACATGTATGCAGAAAAACGCATGGCTCCAAGCGATTTTAATAGAGTAGAACGTGAATTAGCAAATCAACTAAATCCTTTGCAAGGATTACGAACTATGGTATATAATTTATTTACTTTTTATTTTCAGTTCTTATACCTGGAATTTTACACTTTTTTTTTAAATTCAAAGATATTTTTTATTAAAATTTTATTGTAAAAGCTTTGTACGAATAATTTTATTTATTACAGGACTTGCGTCACACTCAGGGTTGGTCAACTGGATCTTTAGATGATTCTGACAACGAAGATGAATTTTTACCCATGCGCCCAGTTGGAACAATGTCAATGAATACTTCGATAACAAGCAATGTCACTAGTATGGATGGTAGTTTTTCAGGAAGTAATGGGAGTTCAAAAAATTCATTTACTGGCTATTCAAAACAGCGTAAATACAGGCATAACATGGATGCTGATCCATTAACGGAAACAATAAAATTCGGGGTTTCGGCCTCATCTTTAGCTATTATATTACTTCATGAGGATATATTAACAGTCAGTTTTGAAGCATACGGGCCAACTAAAGCTAGTACTACTATGATGAAAACTGTCTCTGAAAACTTTTTCAAAAGATTGCTTACTGCACCTAATTACGGAAATAGAGATTTTGAAAAGTTGCGAGAAGTTTTTGCAAATATTTGTCAGTACAGCCACTTAAGGTAAAAAGCCTCTATTAGATCTCCGACCGAATGTTAGCGAGGGAGGAATATCGCTAGTTTATTATTAAGAAATTAATTAAAAGTTTTTTTACAATCTATTTTAACTAATTATCTAAAATCTTTACATTTTTAGACTTCTGGCAGCTCCTTTAATTATTGATGGGAATCAAAAATCAGCTGCTAAATATTCTGGAACATCAGGAAATTTACTTTTAGCTAATTTCGAGCTTGTTGAATGCTTAATCGATACTACATCTAGTAATGATGCATCCAACAGTATAATGTTTATAGATTTACTAACATTTCCTAAAAATAGTACATCGAATGCAGCATTATTAAATAGAACTAATGTTGAAATGAAATTCCATCACACCCAAAAAGCTCTTAAGCGAAATCAGATGACAATTTACACTCATCCTCGAACGGAGTTCAAGTAAGAATTTTATCTCTTTAATATAATAGTATAGTATACGTTTCGACATTAGTGCAAAAAAAAAACTCACTTAGCTCGGGTGACAAACTTCCATGTGGGCGAGAATCATGTTTCGCATGTATATTAAACTATATTTTTCAATAAATCGCTTGCGTACGCAAATGTCATACTTTACGCCCAGGCTGGCGAAAATAAATAGAAGCGAGAAAAATAAATAATCTATGTTGCCACTCTGGTTGGTGGCAAACACACAGATGTTCTTTATATTCTTTATATTCTTTATATTCTATATATTCTTGTAAATTTATTTTCCACTTCTGAAACGATGAAGCCACCAACTAGAAGGCGCACATAAGTAGACCCATACGCATAAGCATGTAATAAATGAAGGTATCGTTCGGTGAATAATGTCTCAAATAAATTTTAAAACGGTCTCTAGCCAAACCAATTATCAGTGAAAATCACCAAACGACACATTTTTATTAATGTTAAGGGATATATAAAAATTATTATTTCATAAATTAATATAAATATGCCGCTTTTTATTTCTTAATAAATTATTAATAAATAAATCTTTAATGTAATATAAATAAACAATAAACGAATCAAAATAATTTTACATTTAAATAATATTCAAAATTTGAGGATAATCTATTTTATTTTCAGTATAACATTAGCACCATGTCAATGCGAGTTTGATATAACAATAATAGATCGAATTTCCAATCTCTTAAATATGCAACCTATTTGCGTATCTAGTCCAGCTTCTGCTGCAACTAGGGGAAATATTGTAAGTAATCGTTAAATTGAAAAATTTGTTGTTTAAAGTGTTTGTAATAATATTCGTTCTTTTTGTTTAGAATCGAAATAATTTATTTCATCAAGCTGTTGAAAGCCCGTCACTGCCAGATTCACGAATAGATATTAAGGTTTCAGCGACTAAATGCGACATTGTTGTCAGGTAGTAAAAAAGAACAACTTGTAAACTAAATATTTGAAATACATAATTTAAAAGTTCAATAGACTTAAGATGTTTTAATTGTTTTCAGATTCCCTGTACCAGATTTACGACCTTTGCATGATTTAAATCGTGTGCCATGGTGGAAGCGTTCGGTTCGTTCGGACTACATGACCCTTCACTTAACAGATGGTAAACTACACACATCCATTGAGAGTCGCTTACCCTATGTTGCTCGTCACGAGGTGCAATGTCGGAGATTATTTATTAGCTACACAGAAGTGGATTCTGACACACCTATAGTACTAGGCAAGGCGACAGCAGATGAGTATCGCACTGACGATTCTTTGCACAATGAAGGTGAGGGATTCGGATGGCCACGGATGGTCATTATTGTATATCCGCAGAATGTCGGAGTTCCATTAGATGATAGTTCTGACGGTGAAGCTGAACATAGCAGTTTGGATGACACCTTGGAAAGTACTCCAAGACATCAGCCTTCACCTTTCAGTTCGAAGCGGATAATTCACGAATCTGATACGCCTCATTCACGACCGCAGAATCCACACGATCACAACAGTAAAGAGACCAGGTTAATATTTTATTCTATTTTTTTCAAATCATAGATTTTTATAAAAATTTAAAATATAAAAAATAAGAATTTTAATACAATTATAGAGAGGGTGAAGAACTGATAATTCCTGGAAATAGAAAGGAAATGATGGAATTTATAGAGGAAGGAACGCGAAATTGTAGGATACAGTTAGAAATCGGTTTGCCATGCGCATCGGTTCAAATTCCTTCAAAACATCTTTATGAATTAATATATAATAGAATTAATACCGATCTTTTACTATGGGAACCATCAGCGCCAAGGCCTAAATATATGCAACACGCTGAAACGAATATCGGCCTTGATGCATCAACTATGCTCCAAGATTCATGCCCACAAAAGTAACGATTTATTTTTTAATATATCTATAAATTAAAATGAAATATTCAACCTAATTCTAAATTTTCTTTTTTATTTTATATTTTAGGTTCAGTATGTGCAAAAGTGCAATCCAAGATTCCTCAGAATCTGATTCTGAAGACGAAGGAATATTTCAGTCAGCAACCAGTAAAGTAGGCCATAGAGCAAAATATGGTAGTACTTTAAAGAATGGTCAAAGTAAAGTTGCTTTAACGTTAACAATAAGTCAAGGAATTTTAACAATATTTACGCCAGTTAGAGATTCCCTGCGAAACGTTATACCTGGTCAACAGGGTGAAATCATTATAAGAGTAGATGATTTCATTCTGTTCTCAGTAACGAATTATAAGGGCGATGAAAATCTAGGATATGTTTGCATGATATCGAAAGATGTCACGCTTTATCACTGCGATCTAATTACAATGCCCCCATCACCTCCTTCCTTAAGATCTATTAACAGTATGATACCAAAGCATTGTTTACGTACAATTTATAGAAATGAACCTGGTGCTAATCTTTCTACGAACTATATAGAAAAAGACATGTTAGTCGTAGCTATAAGAATACAATCCGCTCATGAGACTCATCGAATAAAGGTAATTATTAGTTCTAAAATTCATTAAGCTTTAAATTATTCATGTTAAATAAAATTAATAGACTATTTTTTTCTAAAGACTTTCAGGGTGGCTGTTGGTATATCACAAGCAACCTTAAAACATAAAGTATGTACTTCTCAGACCTTGTGGTTTACACAATTGACAGATTGTTTGGATGTGATCGATCATCCAGTTTCGGGATATACACCACCTGGGGTATTAACTGAATTACATGTACATTTGTGGGAATGTGCAATAGATTACCGGTTGGTATATTAATATGAATAAATTGTTTAATCATTGCATTGTAAAATTGTAATAAAACATTTTAAATATTTTGTTTTAGTCCTATACATTTGCCGCTAAGGTCGATGATTTCTCTAGGAAGCTTTAGCATATCAAGTAATATTGCAGCGCAGACAAACACTTCAACGCTAGGTTTCATAGCTGAAGATGTAGCTTTCTTCATATCTGATAAAATGGGCAAGCTAGTAGATTTGAAACACGATTATGTCTGCGTTATGGATCTCGGGCTATTTGAATTATCACTTCGACTGAATGAAAAAATGGTCCACGGTGCACCCAGATTCGACCTTCGAGCGAGTAACAATATATTGCACATACGTACGTGTTCAGATTCCGCCAGAGCTCTCATGCAATTGTTGACGTACTTTGCTAATGATGGAGATCTGGCATCGAACTGCGGCAGTACAGAAAGTATAACAGTACCAAGTTCAGAGGATGGAGAAAGTTTGCTAGGTGAGGAAAGTATTAGTTTATTAAGCAGGAGCCAAGTTGAACGCGTATATAGTTTGATCGATGAGGCTATGGAGGAAACTGAAAAAACAGGTAAGACTTTTATTTGCCGACAAAAATTTTAATATAATTTCAATAATATAATTTTAAAAATATTCTTTGTTATTAGAACCAGCAGAAAAGACAAAAGGAAGTTCACAACAACCTATACAATCAGCAGAGTTTGCACATCCTGATGAATGGGACGATTTTGTGCAATCTGGTCAATTTGAACAGCCGGAATTGATTGGCAATTCTCAACAGACTGCAGAAAAAAAGAAGAAAGAAGAAATGTTTTTCTTCCCGGATGAAAATAATGCTGCTAAGCAAGACTCAAAGCAGACTCATGCTAGTTCACTTTCTGACTATGGTGACACAGATGATGAATTTTGTATATTGGGTGAGGAGGCTGGTGTAGGTATAATGCCTCAAGGTGGTGTTCCGGAAGTACGATGGCTGTGTCAAGAATCCTTACGTATAGTGGATAATTACTTCTCGGTGCCATTAGGAAAGACTGATCCTCTAAAGGCGCCTGCTAACTTCCCACCCGCTGTTCTGAGGTATACTTTGTGCGAGATGACGCTTATCTGGCAAATGTATGGCGGAAAAGATTTTGGTGATCCACAACCAGTAGCTAAGAAACATATTACAATAAACGAAAAACCTGTTTATTATTATGGAAGGTAAATTGGCAGATTATGTATTTTATAAACGTTTCATCAAGAAAAATTACTCTAATTCAACAAAATTTTTATTGCAGAAGTCGTTCGGCCACTGAAACCACAAACAGTCAAGCCTCGCCTAACAGAATAAACTTCGGCAGCATGCCGAACTCACCCCTTGCTCGAAATAAGGAAAGCAGTAACGACTGGATGAAACATGGCGGTCCAGGCCGTCGCAAAGATATCCGTATGGATTTACAGTTGAATAAAGTACGGTTTCAGCACGAAGTCTATCCGGAAAATACTCATGAGGCTAGCCGCCAAATTCTTCTAATCAACCAAATAGAGGTTACAGATAAATTATTATGTTCGGATATTAATAAATTTTTGTATCAATACAGTAGTGAAGCAAAGCCAAGGCAGTCTCACGCTAGTATGTTCACTATGAAGGCTGTCCACGTGAGACCCGATCCAAAACTAACCGTTCAAGAATGTTGTTTGAAGCTGAGTTTGTTGCCCGTGCGATTGAACATCGATCAAGACAGCCTTCTTTTCCTCATTCAATATTTTACGGAATTAACTGGCGGTTTTAAACAAACCTCAGACAATACGACAATGCCAAATAATATGCAGTCGGCGCCGGGATCGAAACACGGAACCCCGACGCATCATCCCCCAGTAATGAGTGTGAATGATGATTCTGATGATGTGGATTCTAATGTAGACGAGTCGGATATGGAAACAAATTTAATGTTAGTATTTGAAGACGAATTCACCGTGAAGGAGAATAAATCAAGCGCGAAGACAATCAGTGAGTCTCAAGAAAATAGTCAGCCTGTGTACTTTAGGTATGTTATTCATTTTTTACTCACTCGCCAACCAGCTTTGCTTACTTCCTAAAATAATAAAAGTCTATTTGCTATTAATTTTATCAACAAACTTTAATATAAATTGAGATCTTTTTATTATAGATACTTTTTCAGAAGGAATCTATACTATCGCCACCAATTTATTGGTACATTCCTCTAAGATTATTACATACTGTTATTGTATTTGAAATTAATTTTAATTAAATTTACTCATTCACAATTTTTACGATTAACTATTATATAATTTATTTTATATTATAGTCAATCGTAAAATATGCATTTTTAAAGTTAATCCAAATAAACTTTATGAAAAGATACCTATTGATATTTATTTTATTAATTTTAACTTTTGAGAGCTTCTCCCGAAAATCATTATTAAAAAATATTACTACAGTAGTATACACATATATACACGCATATACACGCATACATATACGGATATTTTCTAAAAGTAGTTTGTTGATTTCAAATACTTTATAAGTAACTTATTTCTACAAAAACTACTTTTTTCTATCACAAGCTTCTTTTAGGAGCATAGCATAAATATTTTCTATTTATTAATTAGACTGTAATAAATTTAGAAAATATTGCTTCAATTCCAAATACTAACGCTTTTTTTAATTAACACCATTTGCAGAATTGTCCCCAAAAAGAAAAAGAAACGCCCAAATTTGCAATCAGGTGTGATTTTTTTTAGGAGTGTCATATTTTCACCAGAAGTATTAATACGGCTAGATTATGTTGGAAAACATGTTGATTTGACATGGGGGCCTCTAGAAGGTCTACTTCTGGGATTGGCCAGACTAAATTGTTCAGAACTAAAATTAAAAAGATTAGCACATCGCCATGGATTGTTAGGTTTTGATAAATTGATGTCCTACTTATTTTCCGAATGGATTCAAGATATAAAGAAAAATCAGCTTCCTAGCATTTTGGGAGGAGTTGGCCCGATGTATTCTCTCGTGCAATTGTGTAAGTGTGCTTATGCGAACTTCTTTAATTTAATACTTTCTATAAATTATTTACAGAAAAATAAAAAATTAAATATTTATTTTAGTCCAAGGAATAAGGGATCTCTTCTGGATGCCTATTGAGCAATATCAGAAAGACGGTAGAATCGTTCGTGGTTTACAAAGGGGCGCCAACAGCTTTACGACTTCCTCGGCGATGGCGGCATTGGAATTAACTTCACGATTAGTATATGCTCTACAAAGTACTGCCGAAACAGCGTACGATATGGTGAGTCCAGGACCAAGCGTTAGGTGCAAAGCCAAGGGTCAAAGGGGACGAAGGAAACGTTATAACCAGCCGATTGACATAAGGGAGGGGATGACGAACGCATATCACCTTGTTAAAGAGGTAATAACTATTAAAAAAATTTATGTTTATAATTAATATTCATAAATTTTTCAACAATTCTTTGTAATAATTTTGTTAATAATAATAATCCTTTTTAATAATGTTTTAGGGACTCGGGGAAACAGCAACTCAACTTGTAAGGGTAGCAAACGAGGAACACGAGCAGAAGGGTGTCTCTGGTGCTGTAGGTGGTGTTTTGCGTCAGATTCCTCCGACCGTCGTGAAACCAATCATTCTCGCAACAGAGGCGACGAATAATGTTCTCACTGGCATGGTTTCCCAACTTGTACCAGACGTGCGACACGAGGCCTCTCAGAAATGGAGACAAGAGGACGTCCACGATGTAAATTAAATATGCCATATAAATGTAAAGAAATGTGAGAAAAGTTATAAATATAAGTTTTTATTTACGCGAATTTTGATAATTCGGAAATTTTGAGTGACAGAGATGCGAAAACTAAAAAAAAAATTGTTAACGCGCAAATAATGATAAAATATCAAGTCAATTTTTGTGATTTGTATCTCCGATCGCTTCTCCGAATACTATTTTGTTTCAATTATATCGTGTTTTCTATTTTTTGTAATTTATAAACTGTTGAAAAGTAGAAAGAAAATGATTTAACTTTAATTATATGACTTTAGTTTATATAAGAATTGACTATATTATTTTATTAACAGATAAAACCCAAAAATGTATTTTTATCGGAAGAAGATTATTTAGAGTAAGAAAAATATTTGGAGAGCTGTCGGAGAGCTTCTTAAGATTCATAAGCTTCATAAGCTCTAACGATAACCCGAAAATGGTTAATAACGTACAAATATCTCTACTTCGCCTGATTTATTGTACGTTATGCGAAATAAAGACGTTTGTTATATTTAGATTATGAATAAATGTTAGGTTTTACGAATGAGCGGTTTCTATGTGTATACACTTATACGTATATACATATACATGATGATACTTCCGCTTAAGCGTATTTTGTTCTAACGACGTGTAAGTTTTATACCAGACATATGAGAGTATGTAATCGAATGATTTTTCATAATAAAACTATGCAGAAAATGCTGTTTTCATGTTAAAGGATCGCAATTTTTTCAAAAAAACCTTCACCAACTTAAATAATCTTTATTTCTACGTTAACTCTTTGTAGAAGATTTATGAAATAATGTATGTTTTTAAAAAGTTAAGTTTTTTTTAAGTATTTTAAAGTGTATTTTCTATCATTTTTTTAATTTTGCACATGTAATTGTTTTAAATCTATTTTATTCACTTTATGTTCACTTTTATTGAGTTTAACATCAAAATGAAGGAACGGGGGAACAGTAGGAATGTAGAATGAAGTTATAAATAATCAAAGCTCTTTGTTTTTGAGAAAATGTCTTTTAATCACTTCTAAATATTATAGCTGACAAAAATATTATGATCTAGGAAACATCATTAGGATTAGTCAATAAAAGCATTCAATTTTCTTTTAAAAAGTCAAGTTAATCGTATCAATTCTCACGATATTCGAGGATAATAACAATAAGAACATCTATGTACATTCAATTAATAGATATATGTATTATGCTGTTAGTCGAGGTGTTAAATTACATGATATTTTTTTACACGCCAGTAGTCGCGGAAGAGGAAGGCAGGGGAAGATGAAAAAACGACAGTAGGATTTTCGGGGAAAAGAGTGTAGGACATGAAAATTCCTAGTTACATTTACATTGTCTATGCTTCATTTTTCTCCGTTTATCGCGTAACTTTCACCAGAAACTTATTTATTCGCTATTTTACAAATTTCGCAGGATTTATTCTCGAGAAAATATTATACATAAATTATACAAGAATAGTCGTTCCACATACAATTCGTGCATAATCTACTATATTATTTTTGCTTTCTTTATACCTATACGCTTACACGTATAATCGTGAAATTACGACAGTACACTCTTTAAAGGTGTATGTGCAGCTTCTCGTTTTATCGCGAGCAATATCACTTTTCGCATATTTTAATTAGTCTCTGTAATGCTCACTATTTTCTCTTACGAAGACGTAAGTTCTTCTTGGTAATGAGAAATATTATCGTCAAATTTCGTGCTCTGGAAAGAGAATTTAATGCTTTGACGCTGAAAATGCAGCATTAATAAGCTTCTCTCTTTCATTTGTCGATTTTTCATTTTCAAAGTGCCGTTGCATCTTTTAAACTTAACTCTCGATATATTTAGAAACTCGCGTACGAAAATGGATCGTGTTTACGTAACAGAGCCAACCGCGTGGCAATCGGACTTTGGATTTTTTCATTTTTTATGCTTTTAGATACTTTTTTAACTACATTTTATTGATGTCCCGAAAAACATATAAGAACCGAAAGAAAAAATAATTTGAAAAAATTAAATATCGCATACGGTCTACTTTTTGCATAAAATGGATACAAGAAACCAAACATAAAACTTTTCATTCAACAGTTATATACACTTCTTTCTTTTAAATGCACTCACGTTGTCATCTTTTGTAACTTTAAACTATCTTTATCCAATTTTACCGTGCCGCTTCTGTCTTTATTTACTTCTCCGGACTGTCGACTGTCGACCGGAAAAAGTCGACTAACGATACTTCGTGCCGAGCTTTTTTAAAGCAGTCTGATATGTCTGAAATAGCGTTTCCTCGCGGCAAAAAAGTTCGCAAAGCGACGAATGAAAAACTTTCGACTGTAAAATCCTTTGCTACTCCCCCGCGCTGTTTTCTGACCGTAAACTTTTCTCTTTGATCGTTTAACAAATTTCCTCGGGGGCCGAACTTTGCCTCTGCAGCACAAAAAGTGTCTATCTCTCTTTATGTCGTTTAATCAAACCGAACCGATTGACTTTGCTCGAAACGAACAATCAATATGTAGAAAAACGATCGCACTACGTCATTGTTACCAAAACATTGATTCGCTTTGACGTTTTTTAAGTCCGTTTGTTAAGAGTTTGTTACATAGGGCTGGACTGTAAGGGTTTGGCTGTATATACTTCGAGGCTCTTTAAATGCTTCTTTCTTGATTTATATAATTTTTTTTTTATTTCATCTGCAGTAAGCGTACAAGAATTCTACTCCGCATTTTCGATTATAAAACGCACTTGGCGGTGACGTTTGTGAAATATCTAACAATCAACATCAACTACTAGTTTTTTCTACATTTATTTAAAAGTTACGTAGAATGAACTTTGTATCGTTTTTTTCTCTCTTTATTTCTCTCTCCTTTTATAATCACCGTAGTTAATGATCAATATAAATTTAGTCCTGCAACAGATACACAAAAATATCGTTATATACAGGCCGCTTTGGACACTCACATCAATTATTTACACGCGGCAGGAATGCATATAGAAAATGAAGAGCTTTACACTTTTGTCCCACTCGGTACAACCCTTTCCATCATTTTATGCTTTCGCGTAAGAAAATGTTATCCAGCCCTGTGTTACATAGAGATCTTTGAAAGCGCAATCATACACAGTGGTCGAAGTGTCACTTTCAGTTTACTTGTTTATCTGCACAAGGTGCATTGCAGCTTCCCACGCGATTTTACAGGATAGCGCAGTGGATGTTTAGACTTACTTTACTTTTATCGAGGCGCCGAGAGTTTTATTGACTTGATCGCTCTTGCTTTGATAGAGCCGTTTATAACCCGGTACGTTCTTTATTACTGACGGACAGGTCGAGAGGTCGCTTAAATGAAATAAAAAAATCGATTAATTCCGATTGCCTTTAATTGTACGACAATCGATCCGATCGCGATATTCGCGAACGTATACACCTGCACCAACGGAGCGGCAGCTTCCACCGAGCCCTCGGGTGTGTACACTTGCAAAGCTTGCGAGCGCAGCTGCGGTGGCTAAAGCGAATAGCCGCGCACCGAGTCGCGTCTGCGGCAATGTGATACT
>JAWWEM010011873.1:12846-24791 GCA_035582935.1 Ormyrus thymus | reverse complement strand
AATTGTTAAAAGATGTGTGTGTCCCACGAGTACTATTTAAATAGTAATTTTTCAAAAAAATTTTTCTCAGTGCAGATACAAATTACGTTTTGTAACCTTACGTTTTTAGGATTTCAATAATTCCATTAAAATCTTTCTCTTCTTTTTGCGTAAACTAGAAATCATATCAATATACTTAAAAGATTATGGGTTAATTGAATTTCAAGTTCTTTATAATAGTACAGCTCGACGAGTGGAAGTTGATTATTTACCGAGTGAGACATTTTTCGCCTGAACGAAGCGAGGGAGAAAAGTCGAACGAGGCAAGAATCAATGTACACACTAGTATCGAATTTTATTTTATAACCAGGAGAGCCGAAAACTCATGTCAAAGTTGTGATTTTGAGGTTAGAGTATTATAAAAATTATTAAAATTTACTTACCTTTTTTAAAAAAATTTCTGTCTGAAGTTGTAAGAGTTCTTTTTAGAACGAATTGAAATATCAATCTCATTTAGTAAGTTTCAATTCTACTACTTTTTCGGTATTAACAATAGCAAAAATGTTAGCATGAATTATTTAAATACTTCAATTCTTCTATTTACGATGATTGCAGACGTTTTTGTAACCAACATATTGGTTAGACTATAACCAACCTTTCTTACAAGCTGAAATTCCGACACGCAAGGAGTCATCATTCCAGCTCTCTCTGAATAAGCCAATGAATCCCGCCGAAAAGAAGCAATTACACGACCGCGCGCGAAGCCTCTCGCACGTTCACTTTGCATATCATTTGAAAGCCCTCTTTCTCTCTCTCTCCCTCTCCCCCACATCTCTAGTATAAATACGCAATTAAAGCGCGGCAGGAAACATCTCGGGCCCAGCCTTCGCCTCGTCCGCGTATCCGACCTCGGCGATCGGGCCGCGAGGAACCCATTACCGCGCAATAATTTGCATTACGGCCGCCCGGAAAAAGAGAGTAGTGCCTCGCCGCGCTCGAATCTCGATCAATTACAAAGATTGCTCGCCGCGAGGAGGGGCCCGCCGAGCCGAATCGATACGGACGCGTCGTGGGTGTGAGCTCGCGAGGCGTATAAATCCAAGAATCGCGGGTCAAGCCTGACCTACGGGAACATCCGACGAGTCGAGCTGCACCCAACTCCCTCTCCCCGCGGATCGATGATCTCTCGCTCTCTCTCTCTCCGGAGGGACGCCCACACTTTCGCGCGAGATTCCTCGCCGAGATGCTCCTCCGAGGAGGATAATTCGCCTCCGAGGCGCCGGGGATTCGGCATGAGTATGGATTTTGCGATATCGGCACTGGGCGTCCTCCGATGCTCAGCGACTGGTTTTCGCTGCGAGCAAAGCTCTTTCGTGCCGTTTCCATTTCTAGGATCGGGGACGCTGGACCCGGCTGTCGGGGCGAAATTTCGAGTGACGGATCAGTGCTAAACATCTGCCGCTCGAGTCGTTTCTCCAAGCGGAAGAAAGCTGCGAAAGAAGGGGGGGGGGTGACACTCCTCTTTTTAAAGTGGGAGGTACTCCGAAGTTTTTATCGCACGATAAAAGAAACTTTTTTATAATTTATCCTATTGATCTCCCGCGGCGATGTGGGGCGCGTTCGCGTTAAAAAGTAAGCAAACCAAAAAAAAGGCAAGAAAAAAGCGACGAGCCGATGCTTTTTTCAGTTGCACTTCTCCCGCGGCGATCGATAGCAAGAACGTTTCCCCCCTCCCCCCTTATCCTCGCTCCTGCTAAAATTATCCACGATTCCTGAATAATCAACAGCGAGTCCCGCGCTGCTCTCGGGCCGAATGCGTAATTCATTTATTTTCGCCGACGTTTCCCTCTTAACACGCGACGCCTCGCGATTATCCTCGGGAATTGCATAATTGCGCGCGCCTCTAAACTCGCGGCGCATTTGTATCCCGACGCCCCATCAATAACCGGTGATGGAACGGCGGAGGTATATATAGGCACAATGGCTCATTCAACAATGTAATGCTCTCGCCGAATATCTCCGCCGACACCGCAGGCGCCTTTCGAAAGAAGCGCGGCCATTTTCTAAATAGTTCCAGTTGTGCGCGCCGATACGATCTTTTCAGCTTCTTTTAATATCATTATATCACCGCGACTTGCGCAAGTGCACCAGGGGAGCGGAGTGAGAGGAGCGCCTCTCCGCGGGGAGAGAAAGAGGGAGAGAAAGCAGTTAACCTTTTGGGGCACCGCGGAAACCATTTCGACGCGGGAGAAGTAAAGGATGACCCCGACGGAGCCTAATCGCGCGTCTGCACATTGTGGGAGAGAGAGAGAGAGAGAGAGAGAGAGCAGGATAACGTATGTGGGTGGTGTACGTACATCTGGGCTTCGGGCGCTTCGTTCGCCGTTTTTTCTTTTTCCCCCCCAGATGCAGGTACGTGAGTCATTTCGCGTTTCTATTGTTGCATTGATAGAAAATTGAAAGTTCCCCGGGTGAAGATTCTGTGGAAAGTGAAACTTGCTGATTAAATTGAATGTTTTTTTGATTATTTTTATCAATTCTCGGTAAGAATTGTGAAATAGAAAATGGTTATACTTTACTTTGATATAAGTACATCTTTCTGCCACATTTTGCGTCTAATAAAGTTATCGTTTTATGTACGTCGCAGAATAAAGGGTCTATCGGTCGATATTTTTAATTAACGGGTTGCCTACAAGGAGGAGCCTGGCTGCATAATAATGAAATTTTTTCACCGCCGAGCTCTAATTTTATCCCCCTTACGTAAAGCACAACTGTAAAACCGATTACAAAACTCCGAGGCGTAATTGCACCTCGCTGAATTAATAAAAAAAAAAAAAACGCCTGGTTACGCACAGCAATAGTCATTGACACAATTTTCTCGAAAGAATCGGGTTAATTTTCACCCCGCAGCAGGCCGACGGCGTATACGATTCCCTCGACGTTCCCGCGCGCAAAAAAAAAGAGGCGAAGCGAGCGCGTTACTCGCCAATTATCATCGCTCGCTCTTTTTCCCCGCGGGGCGAAGCCGCATTTCCGCGAATCGAGCGGAGAGGCGCGCTCGCGCGCACGTCTATCTCGTTCGTCATCGCGGCTCCGGCCGCTGCACTCGGCGGCAGCTCCCCGGCGATTATGCGATTCTCGCGCGTAATCGCCGAGGCGCATCGTCAATCACACGCGGCCCGCTGATTGGGACTTGTAAATACGTCGGCGGTTAGAAAGCTGCGAGGCCGATCCGGACGTTTTCCCTCGTGATTTCTGGCGATTTTTTAAGATTCTTTCTTGGGGGGGGAGAATATCGAGGCTTTATGTAACAGATTTAATCCGTTCCAATAAATAGCGCCGCTGAAAGTACCTCGGTAGAAATCTTCGCGTTTTTAAAGCGTTTATGATACAGGAGATTTAGACGGGGGAATAAGTCGGCTGAGGAAAATTTGTGAAATATGATTTACTACTTTAGAGACTAATTTTTGTTTCGAAGCCGTTTTATTGCGCTGAATTTCAAGGATTATTCCGCGCTACAGAAAGCAGCGATAAAAACTCCGTTTTTACGTGCCCGCGGGAGGCGAGCGAGTACGTATTAGAAATGGCCCTGAAAATAAAAAGAAAACCGCATGAACTTTACGCCGAGACTAATTCGAAGTATGAGTGATTGGCGCACCTCTTTTTTAAAAGCCTTTTTTTACTCGTTTCAGTTCGTGTCGGGCTGTTTTTAAAACAATCAATAATATACGGGCTAAAATAGGAATCCGTAACTAATTGAAGGAATACATGCGGGTTCCCAATGTGTCCAATCAATGAAATGGACGAAATCGGCCATGAATAATGCAAAGAGCGAATTGTTTCTTACAATGACTCATCAGTGCGGTTTGTCTTAAAAGAATTAAGCTCTTGTGCGTTCTGGAAAAAAAACGTGTTACATTGTAATTTTTTTTTAATTTTATCGTACTATCCTAGTTAATTATTGTTTTAGTTAGATAAAAAATATGTTTAATTAACAGACTAATCTTAGATGCGATTTTTTTTACTTACTTCTAGGTTTCGAGTAAGGAGAAGATATATTTTCTTTGCTTATGCATACATGACTCTTGTTAAGAATATGAAAGTGCATTCTCTATAAGGCCTCTTTCATTTTACTTTTATGCTCTACTAAAAAAATAATAAATTGAAGCAAGTAGGACATAAACGCATCTAATAAGCCGCTCTCAAAACGCACTAAACAAGGACGAGACGTAATAAAACCCATTTTTAACCCTAATCGCAAAAAAAAAGAAACGAATTAATCTTAAAACCAGCTAAGCGACGGCCGACTAATTCGTGCTCTCTTTAGCCGTCGCGATTTTTCCCATAATCGAGCTCACTCGATCGAATCAAAAAAAAAAAAAGGCCGCGGAAGAAAGAAATTCCCATAACGGTACACACAGAACCCAGAGCGGCTCTCAGCCGCGGCGCGGCAGAAAACAATAAGTTCGACCGATCGACTCGCACATCGGCTCGTCATCTCTCAATCCGCGGCATCTCGAAGTCTCCGATCTCCCGGACGCGTCCATTACACTGAAAACGAGGCGGCGGCGCCTCCCGAGCGGGATGAAAAAAGAAAAACGGCCGGTTTACGACTCTTTTCTGCTTGACCGCTTCATCTCTCGGGGAGCATTGACAATTCGCCGGCCGAGGAGAGCCTCTCTGCCATTTCGCGCTTCAACGGCGGAGTCTCTCGCCGGGGCCCCGGAAACAAAGGCCGCGGCGGCCGGGCAAGAAGCCGCAGTGAGAATGTCTTCTTTTTCGAGCGCTTTTTACGAGCTCGAGATTAACTCTTCATCCACTTTATCATGTTCACGTAGCATGAAAGGAAAATATCGCGCAGTTGGTGATCTGGACGAAGAATGGCTCCCGTAAAGTTTCGAGACTCGAGATGTTGATAAAAAATTTCGTGGGTATTCTTACCCACATATCAAAAGTAAATAATCTTTCTCGCGTTATAAGTTTACTCCCCTATGTAGCTTTTAACAAACAGACAAATCCGCGTCACCGTCGCAAGCAGCTTCATTAAGAAACCACAGCCTTCCGCAGCGCCATCATAATCCCCTTTGACTCGGGAAAAATGCATCAGCGTCCCATTTCCAGAAATACCCGCAGTTTCGGCGAGCCTCCCTCCAAAACATCGCAATTATTCATTAAATTGCCCACTAAACATAGCCGGCGCGCGCCGAGGCCGGCCGCGGCCAACTCGGCGCATACCTTGAGAGCGGCACAGGCCTGCAGGTCACAGAGAGGTGAATCCCCCGTCTCCGGCTCGGCCGAAAGCGAGGCTAGAGCCGGAGCTCGCGCCTCTCCAGCAGGGGTATATATACCATTGGGCGAAACGACCGATTCCCGAGTCGCGGCGGCCTTTAAAGAAGCGGAAGCGCGGGGCGCGATTTCGCCCGGCGGCGCGCGGCCGGCGTCTCGGCGCGCCTCTATATTTGTCCTGCCGCTTGGCGAGCGATTTACGCGTCTGGAACGTCGCGCTCGGTATGTCACCCCGCAACTCTTTCGGGCCGCGCGGAGCGGCCGCAATTAGCGGGGAATCTATTGCGACGCGCGCGCGCGCGCGAAGAGAGAGAGAGAGTGAGAGAGGTCAGCCGGCGGACGCGGGAATGAGCGATGAGGGGATCGGGGCTGTTTTGGCAGGTAACCGTTTGATTTAGGCGGGTTGCGACGAGACGCTGTCGGGAAACGCCGAGGGTGATTAAGTGCGACGCGATGGACTCTCTGTGCCTTCTGTCTCCGGGGAGTTTACGTTAATAAGCCCGTTCGAGTAACGAGTCGAGTGGCCGGATGGAACGGATGCTTACCGCTAATGACTAGGCTACATTCTAATTTGAAACGCGACGGGGTGAGGGATCGTTTCTGTTGTTGTGTTTCAATCAGGGTACGTGACGTTTTCAAATTAAAAGAAATCGATATAGGATGATTTATCATTCGCGGTAATTGAAATTGGAAGACTTTTTTATCGAGATTAAGATCTAGTTTTGTTCTAATTTTATAATGATCGTCGTTTTTAAAAATTTTATTAACTGGTTGAGTGATAAAAATCTTTAGTTTTTTAGAAAACGAAAAAGATTGGCTTATCTATAAATAGGGTAAAATACATTGTTTTATAATCACTCTACTGGAGCTTCAGTGAATCACAGATAAGTGCCTTCAACCAAGAAAAAGACAGCTCCTAATCAGCTGCAAAAAGAAAGCCCGATAGCGGCTCCGATAATTAAAGCTTCATCCTCGCTTTTCACATGTCCGAATCAATCTATAAATCACAAAACCCTCGCCGCATTAAGAGTCGAAGATAAAAGCGAGAGGGGGCGCCCCGCGGCTCGCAGCGATACACACAAAACGTCGCGTCATTAAAGCCAAGTGGCGTCGGATTAAATCAGTCCGTCGGACCGTCTCGTTCGATCTCGCGCCGTTAACGAAGAGGAAAGGAGGAAGCTCGCGTGGCGGCTCGCTCCGGGAAAATATATCGAGGCGGCCGCGGCAATTGAAGACGATTGAGCCGCACGCGACCCTTACGATGCATCGGCGAATCAGCCCGACGAGTCCCCGATAATAATTCATTCATTAAAGGGCGGATGACGGGGTTCCAGGCCACGCGGACTCGTTAAGAAATTAGCCCGGCGGCTCATTGTGCCTACTTAGAGCGTCTAAAAAGTTCGTTAAGGCCGGCGAATTGTTCGCCGAGCGATTTGTTTATTACTCGGCGCGCCGTTCGGCTAATTTCGCTGATCGGATAATGAGGCGAATTGGCTTCTGTTCCATTGAGAAAATCGTTAGTCGGTCTGGGGGGGGGGGGGGGATTGTGCGTTCGCTGCGCGGTAAGTGCTTTAAAATACCCTGGGAAGTTTTTCTTCCCGAGGTGGAGCGAGGAACAATCGCGATTATCTAAGGCAAATGAAGTTGTTTGGAATTCGTTATAGAGTTCGCGCGAATTTCAAAGTCGAGTAAAGTTGCTTACGCGTAAAAACGCCGGGCTCTAGTTTCAGTTCAATGCAATTTTTCAAGGATGCTTACTTATCTAAATGAGAATAAGACCTGCCGTTTATTTACGGATTTGTTGTTTGGCACGCAAATTTAAAAACATTTTTATTTCGAATAACTTTTGCTTTAATTCATAATTTATACGAGCGCCGATGAGTTTCAAAGTTGAAAATAAGGTTAAAAATAAAATGTTATTATTTTACACTTTACAGTGAATGCATTTTTTTCATCATTACTTAAAATTCTTACAGTTTCCAAAAGATTCACGAAAATCCAACGATTTATACAACGAAGGATTTTCTGAAACATTTCCAGTTTTCAAAATTCAGTTCGCCAACTTTGAATGTAAAACCTCGAAGGAAAATAAAAGATTCACGCCAACCGTCGGACTTCTCGTGTTTTTTTTTTTTCCTGCTTTTTACGTGAAAATCTTCTCAAGCAAAACTAAACTCTGAAAACGAGGTCAAAAAATACATCTCGCCGTTTTATCGCTTTTCCAGCAATAACTAATCGCACCTTACGTTATCTGCCGTCTGCAAACAATCTCCGAGAGAAGAACTAAAAAAAAAAACCCAAAGAACCAAACGAAAGATAACAACGCATTAGACGGGACAGCCAAGTAAAGCAAGCGAAATTCTTATCGCTCCTCCGAAAATCCACCGTCAACAAGCCCCGCGGCCCGTCAAAAGCGAGAGCTCTCGGAGCCGGTCGCGCATTCCGGCCCAAGCCCAAACGACGCCGCGGCCCGCTGCCGAATTCATTGAACGAGCCGCCCACGCGGCGCGCGGCGGCTCGTTCGCACCATAAATACTCGTGTCTTCGCCGCGCGCGCGTCTCGCTATTTTCACTCCGCGAAGCGCGGCGCTTATCGTCTCTCGGAGCGCGCGCGCGCGAGCGCACACCGACGCGCGTCGACACGGACGTCCGCGGGAAAGCCACGTTTCGCGCGGCGGCCGCTCGATAACAGCTGCGAGAGCATCAGTCGCGCGTTTTCGCCGCTGTAAAAGAGGTGCGTGCGCCAAGACAAGAGGAAGAGAGAGAGAGAGAGAGAGAGAGAGAGAAAAAAAAGGCCGCGAGCTTTTTATCGAGCGACGAGGACGAGCTGGCTGCACCGAGTGCGCCGGTGGCTCGCTGCTTTGTAGTCCGCGCGACGTCGCGGAACAAAGTCTCTCGGTGGGAGACGGTGCGCGGCCTTTTTTTTGGTGCGGCTTTTTGTCGGTCCCCGGAGGAGGAAAAGTCAGGCTGCAAGTCGCCGTTCTAGATACGAAATCTGGATTTTTCTTTGCTGCCGGCGGCTGAAGGTGAAGAATTAATTATTTTGTCGTGTAATTTTTAAGGTGCGAGTCTCGCTTTAAGTGTCATATGCTCGTTTCTCAGCTGAAACGGCCGGCGAAATTAGATGAAAGCGCATTTTATGCACAGGCTTACGTAAGACACTTCTGTCGTTGAAAATAATTTTCAAAGAAAGACCTCGCGGCCGCAAGGCGAGAGGAGAGCTCTTGTAAAATCGACAATTTCCGGGTAAAAATCCGCATCGATCCAGACTCTCCGTATTTTTTTCGCCTCGAAAGTCCTCGAGCGAAAACAGTCGTATATCTTTCGAGCTGGCGCTTCGTGTACACTTGCTCGGGTACACACGTTCGTGACACTGTTTTGTTCCATGTAAGTACGCACAGCCATCAAACTAGATTACGTGCCGAGGCAAAGGCGAACGATATTGCACGGAGCATTAGCTCTTATCTGAAACAGTTTCGATTAGATTCCGAAAGAATGTCGATAGTTTCTTTTTTTTTCTTCTTTTTCAACTCCAGCTTTATCCGCTCCAAGAAAATACAGCTTTCTAAGTCGAGATTTACAGCTGCCCGAGGTCGCCCTGGCTTTCTTCCTTCAAGAGACGTCGCGTCCAAGCGCGCAAAAATCCAGGCGCATCGAGCTCCATTACCAGTAAAAGCGTAGAGGAGGCAATCCATCCGTAACCCTTAAAAGCAGGTCGTACGCAGCCCGATCGCCACCGCGAGCCTCCCCCGCATCCCCTCGGGATGCGATGAAAATTGACGATCCGCGTCGGGGGTGCGCCGGCAGTGCGGCACCTCGCCGTCCGTACATTTACACACACGCTCCCCCGAATCTTATGTATGCACGTGCGATCGATCCGTAAAAAGTCCGCGTCGTAACGGCCGACTGAATAGCCCCGGGAGCTGCGATTTTTATTAGGCTGCGCTATGCCTCGGGGGTGTAAAGTTATATCGCCGCGGAGGTTTGATGTGTGTGTTGGCGGGCGGAAAAGCTCGCGTTTAAAAATCATTGTGCCTTCAAGCGGATTCGGTGCGCGGGGATAAAAGCGCGATGCCTCGCCGAGTTTAGTAGCAATAACGAAGCGCGGCGTCTGAAATTTTTGAGCTTTATTTAAGTTTTTAGCTTGGTCGTGCGCAGGCTGGCTTTTGTGCGGTTTCTTTTCTGAAATATTCTAAATGTTAAAGTTGAATGGCTCGTAAGTGTTTTAAAAGAGAATTCATCATATCTATTTTAAACGGACAGTGGTCGAATGAAAAATGCATGAGATTCATTTGAAATTTCGAAAGTGACGTTTGTGCGATTGAAAATTTTTCTTTTCAATCTTGAAAAGCTTTTGAAATTAATGCTGCCGTTCATTGTGATTTTACGACTCCAGATAAGCCCAGACATGAATAGGCAAATGGCAATGCATTCTTTAAATATTGACTCTTTTCACGACTGGTTTTCATCGATATAATATTTTCTAATAAATACCGCGAGCTTATATTGCTGTTGTATATGTATAAAATGAATGAAAAAACGTTTTTCTTAAATTAAAATTTTATCTCGAATTCCCATCCTTTTAACTTGGCTGTGGAGGAGTTTACATAATTAAAACGAGATGTCAATGTACGAAAAAAGGGGTTGACGTCATGAAGTGTTATATGTCTCGCGGCATTGTAATTAACATGTTTATTGCAAGGCTGCCCTCTGTAAATTAAAACATTACGAATAAAATCCAGATTTTAAACCAAGACCAGAAACTAAAAAAACCAAATATTAGAGAACATTCAAAATTTATCTCTCGTTCGTCCTCGTTCCCCAACGCGACGATTTCCCCCGCATTACCACCTAATACAATAATCGTCCTCGCCGCTGCCCCTCCCGAGGCGCATTCCTCGCGCGCACCTGCGCGCGTCCGCTCTCGAATTACCATCCCGAAATTCCGCTCACGCTCCTCTAATCGAGCGTCGAAACAACGGTCGCGCGGCCTCGCACGCACTCGCCTCCATCGAGCGGCTCGATTTCACTCCTCCGCCGGAGGAAGAGCATAAGAAAAAAATTGAGCATCCTCGCTTCTGTCTCCCCTCGCTTAGCTCCGCGATCGCAGAGGCGCGCGCGCGCGCACGGAGAGCGCCGAGGCACGAGAAAGAGAGAGCGGCGGAGAGTGGCGGGGGCGAGCGAACGACCCCTCGCTCTGTAGCTCCCACCTCCACCCTCTCGCGCGCGCGCGCGGCTGCTGCGCTGCTCCTCGTCATTCTCGCTCGGGATGCCGGCGCGACTCGTCGTCGCTCCCGCTCTCAACGCTCTCGTCGCCCCGACGAACGACGCTAAGCCGCAGTGTGTCCGTGCGCAGAAACGTACGTAGAGGAGGAGTTCCCGCGAGGAGGAGACGCGAAGGCGCAGAGAAAGAGGGATAGAGAGAGAGAGAGAGGTTAGGGTGTTTTCCGCGAAGCGCGCGGCGCGGCCACCTATTGACGCGGCGGCCCGCGAAAAATCGATGCCCGGCCCTGTGTACGTACGTGCATGTACGCGGCGGAGGCCTTGATGCTAAGTGCAACGTGACCCCGAAAAACTAGCCTGCGCCACGACAGTATCTCGGCTGGTGGTGGTGCTGCTGCTGCTGCTGTTGCTGCTGCCGCCGCTGCTGCCTGCGGTGCGGGGTGTCAGTGCAGAGTTGTGTGTTTATAAGAGGCGGCGGACGGATTTCTTTTGTTGACCGATTTCCGATCTGACTCTGGGCGTGCGCTTTTGTATAATAGGTGATTCATTTGATCATGGTGTTATAGGGACCGCTCGGGGGACTCGCTAAGTAGATCTGTATTACTCTTGGAAACTGCAGGCTTGTAATCTTGAATAATCTATTTCTAAAGTGCTCATGATATTACTGCTTTGCGTTTTATTTTTTCTCGCTTCTGTTGCTGTACTGGCTGTTTTTATTATTGCATTCGCTTTTATGAAGCGAACCTAGTTTTTTATATAACGCTTTTTGAGGTCTTTCTATCTTCTTACATTATATTGTACGTATATACTTGACTGTTTCATTTTCGCTGACTGGATATGCGACGTGCAGAAGCGTTTGTCGAAAGGACATTTCCATGCGCCGGAACATTCTTATGCTAGTTCGTAAAAGCATTTAGCTACTCCGACTGCCGGATCAAGTTTAGAATAGAAAAGCGCTCGAATTATTTACCGGCGGTGTCGAGAAAAGAGATCAATACCGAATAATTGAAATATATATACCTTGCTGGTCGACAGTTGCGCCTCGAGTGTAATCGTCAATCAGAGCCAACTGTCAATTTCTGTAAACGCAGACCTGTGCACATCCGCAAGATTGTTTCGCGTCCAGCTTGTGCTCCCTAAGTGATTTATAATCTTCGCTGTAGATTCGCGAGTCTGAAATATACATTGGAACTGCAATTCAGGTAGCGGAAAATTTCTTACAGTGTTACGCGGAAATTTATTTACGAGCTCCGTAGCGACTGTTTACGTGATTTAAGATACGACTGAGCGGAAATACGCCGATGTAGTTTGAATTTACCATTAGCTTCCACTTTATGACTGAATTTGTTAGTTACTTCTTGTTTATGCATTCATACTGCTTTAGAGATCATAGACTCGAGTCGTAAATCTAGGCCTGTATTCGCTTATATCAGCGATCATATTGTTACTCAACTTAT
>JAWWEM010011793.1:12111-24841 GCA_035582935.1 Ormyrus thymus | reverse complement strand
TTCAATAACAAGAGAAGATCATGCAGACTGATAGGTTAAAAAATCATATTTCTTAGGTTATTTTTGGAATAAAGAATTTCAGTAACATAACCTTATAATATGTATAAACAAAAAAGCAACCGAAATAATAGCTCATTTAAATGATTAGAGAAAGTTTTACCATACCGTCATCTTAAAAATTTACTCAAATGTGAGGAGGGTCCCGGGTTAACATTCGTTGATGTAATTTTTGCCTGAATTTTATTTACAATTTTCGTCCAAAATTGTTCTCCGTGTACTTGTTAAACTTTCGCGTTACCCAGGAACAGTTTTCCAATGAAAAGATAAAAGGGCACCGACCACGAACCGAGGAGAGGAATTAATTAAAAAGGCGCCCCGAAATAGATTCGTTAACAAAGGCATGAGATCGCTCCGGAGTGGAAATTATGGATAGAATCGCTCGAAGCCGTCGGCGAGAGATATCGAGAGCGCGGCGGCAGCGGCGAGGGGGGACGCGACAGTGCAGAGGTATACGACGGAGGGAAGCGCCGCTGACACACTCGGTAATTTCACTGTCGGCGACGTCGCCCGTCGCTGCTGATCTTGATAATGAAGCCGCGCCGATTGCACTCACTCTCTCTCTCTCTCTCTCTTTCTCTCTCTCTCGCGGAAAGAGGCATCGCGTTTATCTTGCAGGCGCGTCTCTGTGAGTGACTGCGTCCGACGCCTGAATTATACTCGCTCTCTCCTCTCGCCCCTCCGTCGCCCGACGTCGTTAATTCAGTTTCTGTAAACTTAACCGCCGCGCCGTTCGTTTAGATTTTAATTACTTTTTTTTAAGCCTTGACAAATGAATATAGCTTGACGGTTGAAAGAAATTTTTAATCAGTTCTTAGTCAGTTTTGAGCTTGACAGGCTCTCGCCTCGCTGCCGCGCCCAAAAATGAGCGTTTCGTTATTTCTCTCGCGAAGTCAAATAACCGTCAGTCAATAAGACCTCTGGCTCATTTCAGCCTAATAACCTTCAAAGCCAAAAAAATGCCGCATCAGAGGTTCGAGCGAAGAAGAGCCCCAAGCCGTTGATTACAAATTCTCGCCGACGGAGAGAGAGCAAAAAGTCAGCCGGCTCTCGCGGAGCCTCGCGTTTTTTCGCGGCCGCAGCTCCTGCACCCTCGAGCGAAAAATCCTTAATCCCGGCCGATTTCACGGAAAATCGCCGCCGGTTATAAAATAGCCGCGCGCGCGCGAGGATTACCGACGCCGCCGGCGCGGATCATCTCTCTCGCGGCTCCCTCGCGGAGGTGCTTCTCTCCCACGGTCGTCGCGGCCGGTGCAATGAAACAAAGAGAGCGATCGCGTCGCGCCTCGTCTTCGGTTCAGGAAGCCGCGGCGGTGGAGGCTGCGCGCTCCCCTACCGTTAAAGCTAGCGACCGAATCGCCGCGCGATGAGAGCTCGGCTGCTTAATCAGCGCTCGATCATGCGCGTCGCGGGCCGTTCGCGGATCTGCGCATTGAAAAATCTTCGTGCCTCGCGCGCGCCTCCTCTTTTTCCTCTCTCCTCGTTTCTCGCTCGCGGCGGAGAGCGTGTGTACTTTAGACCTTGCATCCCGAGGAGGGATCGAACAATCGTACGCGCAAGACGCCACCGTGGGTACACAGCGCTGTGCAATCGAGACGAATCGATCTTCGACACCTGTCCCGAACGCGCGAGCGAGCGAATCGTTTGATTGATTGCTCCGCCGTCGACTTCGACAAAGGTCCTCTCTTCCTCCTCTTCTCCTGCGCCGTTCGCGCTCGCGCTTGCATCGCGCGGCTCATGAGAAAACACATTATTATCCGAGCCGGCGGTGTGTTCCCGGGCTGCGGAATATGGATGGCGGCGAATGCAATTTTTCAGGGCAAATTATCGATCGATTCTCTTTGCAGTGTGCCCGTACAGGCTCGGATCATTCGGGTATCGTCTCGTTCACTTTAGGAATGCGCTATTGTATAATTGTTTAGGGGGAAAAATGCAGATTCCGGCGCGATGCTACGCTCGAAATGAGATTCGGTATTTTATCCGCTAAACGTTTTTATCAATGGCTATTATTTTCGAACAGATCGCCGGGGATAAAGTATGAATGCCGAAGCAATAACTTCTCGGCGATTGTAGTGAAAGATAATCGTAACTGTAATACATACATAAATATGTATTTATAAAATCATTAAACTTATCGGGCCATCTGAAAAGCCCCCGTGATAAATAGGTGTTTGTATCTGGGATCAACGAAGTACGGCGAGAGAGAGCTTGAAAGTTCCTCGCGCGCCAAAATAAATGAACGCACACTTGGCTCTCCGGCGCAGCGCGTACTTTGTTGTAGATAGAGAGGAGATCCGGAGATTTTCAACCTAATTCCAATGATTAACCGTTCGCGATAGAATATTAATCACGCTTTCCGAAGTGATGAATTCATACAAATTTGTAACTGTATTGGAAACGCTTTCTTCCCTTTGATGTTCATTTATATTGCGAGCACGCACCGCTGCACGTCCGACAATAGCAGTTATTCTGACATTAAAGAAAAAGAAAGTACGATTCGTAAATTAATATCCCTCCGCGTTTAAGAGCTTACGGCAGAACAAGAGCTTGAAACGTAAAGCTTTTTATGTAACAGGATATAGAATATTAAAAACGTCTTTTAAATTGAAATGAAACAGAATATCATAATGGACGTAACTGAAGTATCTATTTTAAATACTTGCGCCCATACAAATGGGCGCCTCACATTCGATCATTATTAACGTTAATAGCGACTATTAGAGCCGGAGGGAAATAAACCAGCAGGACAAACTAATTACACCATGTTTAACTCTTTTTGGTGTAAAGGGAAAAGATTGAAGTTGAAGTTTAATTGTCAAGCTCTCGTCCCCCCACCCCTCCTCCCTCCTCGCGTAATAACCCAGGCATCGTTTCTCAAGCATCGATCGTCAAACTCATTCAGCAAATAATGAGAATCTATGGCCTGGGGAGCGTTTTTGCTCGGAACCTAACGTGATCATTCAAAAGGGGCCGGGGGAAAAAAATGCCCGACTGATAGGCAAAAGTTAAGTGCCATCGGGGCGGTTTTTTGTCTCGATTACCGGAAGCGGCGAGCGCCACTATCCTCTCCTCTAAAACACCGGCTTTCACAGCGGCAGAGGGGCGCTATCGCCTCTCCTCTTCCTCCTCCTCCTCCTCCTCCTGCTCCTCTTCTTCTTCTGCCGGCGCGCGGAGCTGAAACTCCCGACTCATCGGGCGGCCCATAACCGTGGGAGCGATCGGCGCGACTCTCTTTCGCCTTTTCTTCGCTTTATAAGAGCACATAATGCACCGAGGAGAGTAGCAACGGTGCATTAGAGGAGCCGCGAGAGCAAAACAATGCTATCGATGCTTGTATTTATATTGCCGCGGCCGGGAGAATGTCGTTAAAGGGCAGAGAGAGCTTATTTACGGAGAATTTCACTTTTTTAATTCGCTTTACGAGGCAAGTGTTGATGAAGTAGTAAATTAGATACCTCTCTCCTTCTCTCTCCCGGGTTCGTTAGAAAAGTTATAACCGGAAGCAGTAAAGCCTCTCAATGCTGGATGCGATTGCTTGCTAAATAAAATTGCGAATCCCCTCGGAGTCTTGAAATTTATTTATTTATCCTCGCTAAAGACTCACTTCCCTCAATAAAATAACTCTATACATTTACACTCGGCTCGCGCGACGAAAGCACTCAATCCACAGGCGCCGCGGCCTCTGCGATCAACCTCTTCCCCGCGATCCATCCTCCGAGTCAACTTCCTGCCCAGGGCGCATCAGCGAGACCGGCGGCGCCCTTATCGGCGAATCTGAAAAGCCGGTAGCGCGGCGAGCAGAGCGCAGCACAATTAGGCTTTCCGCGCGGCCCGCCGTTTTTCTCCCTGCCCGCTTTGACATATTTCCCGATGCAGCGGCGGCGGCGGCGGCGGCTGGGGGAATTCCCGCCTTATCAGCTCCTCCCGATCGGACCGCGCCGTGCTTTACGGCCTCCAAGCACGCGTTTACAGGCAAATTTGCTCGTGCCGGGGCTACCGCGCGCGGCAGCTGCGATTTCGCTGCTCTCTTTATGATTTATCGCCCGAGAGCGCCGCTTTTCCGTTAAGGCGCGCGACGAGAGAATTGCTCGCTTCTGTTGCGTTGTTGCGCCCGCACTCTTTTTTTTTGCGTGAGAATTCTAAACGGTTCGAGCGTGTCGCGCCGCTCTCGGGGTTTATCTGCTGATTATTTTCTCATGTTGGACTCCCACTTTTACGCTAAGGTCGGGCCGGAACTCGTAGTCAATTTCTACCTTAAAAATATTACTAGCTGCGACTAAAAGAGATTACAATCTTTCTCTTTCTTTGTTTCAGGTACGTACACCAAAACGCGCAATCTCCCTCTCGACGCTCCCCTTTCTCGCGTAAGTATACATGTGCGCAGCAACAATCGCGGCACGCGCAGCTTCGTCATTATTAAAAAAGAAGGCCGATAAAAGCAGAGCTCTCCCGGGGCAGCAGTGCATGCAAACACCATTAGGGCGATATTGAGGTTGGCGGCGCGTTAAAAGAAAAAAAAAAAAAAATGAATGAATAGCGATAGGCGACGACCTCGTTACGGGGCTTCGAAACTCCGCGCGCGCCTTGGCGGGCGCAGCCGTTGCCGCTCGACGTCGCCGACGGTTCGCCGCGCGGCGGCGAAACCACCGCGCGTAAAAAATTATGTAGAGCGAAACTGACGATAAAGGCAATCTGACCGCTCGCCATACCGCCTGTCCGTCTTCTTTTGCCTTGTTTTTTTTTCTTTTTTTCGCGGAAAAGAGTCAGCTTTTGAAGCTAGATTGATGGCGTTTTCTTCACGTTTTGAAAACCGGCCGAAAATTCGCTCTTCGGTGGTTAGACTTGATTTTAGTGGCGCGTCTAAAAACAAATTGCTGACCGGAAGAAGTAGCTCGGTTGAAAAATCGATGTAATTCGTTGTTGAAACAATTTCATAAAAATACTTTTTATTTAGTTAACAGTTACATAAATACAGTCGTTACGTAACGTTAAACACATAACGGAAATATTACTTATAAATAATAGTAGTAATATCTACCTGATTTTGATTGAATCTTCCCTAATCATTTGCAAAAACTGATTTTAGTACGCTACATTGAGTTTTTTGCGGTCTTTAAGCAGGATTTATCCAGCGCCGTAAGAAAATTGAAAATTGCGGTAATCACGTGGTCGTTTGAGGGATGTAAATTGCGCCCGTTAAAGGAGTTATTTCGCTGTAATGCCCCATTATTCCGCTACCTACGCCGTTTATTGAGATGTCTGTAGTTTTTTTAGGCCTCCTTAACAATGCATTATCGGGCGCCGAGTAGCTTTCCAATCAAATTTTCGCCTCGCCAATCCCAGAGCAGGCACCGAGGTAAATGTATAGTATAACGACGTCACGATCTTACGACGTCAATCGGAGCCCTTTTCATTACTCTTTATAAGCAAATAGCCGACACCGTCTTCCCTCGCTTTACTACATTTTCTATAAGCGACTACCGGGATCCCGGCTAACGGGAAGACGAAGAAAAGCGCGACGAGCGGCGCGAAACTCCTCGTAATAAGCGATTTCCACTCTCTCTCTCTCTCTCTTTCTTTCTCTCTCTCCCGCCGCTCGATCGACTATAATGCAGAGAAAGACGGGGCGTATTCGGGCGTGAAGGGGGAAGGGAAAGAGAGAGAGATTTATAAACGCAAAGTAAATTATTCGCCGTGAGCGTATTTAAGCGCTCGGAAAAATCGCTCGAGCGGCTTCTTTGTGAGCGCTCGCGAGATGCATAACTGTTTGGGCCGGTTCTTCTGTTCCTTTTTCCTGCTTTATTTTTGTCGCAAGCACACTGCGGAGCTTTGACTTTTCTCCCATTCAGAGGGACGGAGCGACGAGCGATTGACTTATGGCTTTTTGAGCGGAAAATAATTATTAATTCATAATTTATTGTTGCGCATAAAGTCTTTGTTCGAACTTTCAATGTTTGCAGTCGTCGCTTTTGCAACAAAGGGGCGCTGTTTTTCGTGAAATTAAAAATAAATGAAGCATTATCAAAAACTCCACTAAAACTCGAAAACTGCCCTCTTCGCGCCTTCGTCCCGGAATTGAAAATTAAGTTACTCGCAAGTTAAACATTACAACTGCGCGAGCCAGCCAACTCGCGCGCAAGTCGGCCGCACCGGAGCGGCCGTGGCGGCGGCGGCGGCATTGTCGCGAAAATCCAAACTTTCCGCGAGAGAGAGAGAGACGCGCGACTTCCAGTCGTCGCCGCAAACTCCGGGGGCCGCGCCGCCGCAGCTCTCGGGCATTCTTCTCTCCCGCGAAAACGTGAGTTTCGTCAAGCCCGCCGGATTTGCATCTGAATCGCCGCGCGAGACGAGAACTCTCTCCGGGTTCTTCCTTTTTTTTTATTTTTCCGCGAGTCATCGAGCGGGGAGAACAATGGGCAAATATTGGCCGCGCCGCTCTCCGCGGGTCATCGGATCGCGACGTTCCGAGCCGCTGCCTCCTCTCTCTCTCTCTCGCCGGTTATGACCGTTATTTGCAGTGCGCGACGCGGAAATCCTGCCGACGCGTGACGTCTGGCCCTTTTCGAGGATAATCAGCGGGATCCAAGCATCATTGATTCCCGGGAGCGAAAAAAAAGAAAAAAGAAAACTCCGCCGCGGCAGCTTTTTCAGCGCCATTGTTACGGGGGAGCGGTAACGTCTTTATTAGCAGGCTCGCGCTGGAAAGCCCCTCTGTGTGTGTGTTTACCGATTGTTGGAAAAAAGTATCCCGCACGTAACGCTCGCTTTTACAGAGGTGTGCGAGTCGGCGCTGAAAGCACAAGAGCAACAAGATCCCCTCGCCTTCTCCGCGCGTAAACATTTTAAATTCCCGGGCAAACGTATAATTAGCGCGACAATACGACGTCAGCAGCACGGCGGCGGGCAGTAAGCTAAACAATCTGATATCCCGAAGTTCGCGCGCGGTAATTTCCCAAGAACGCGTTTCCCGAAGCGCGTATGTGGCCGAAAGTTCCAAGTGCCCGCGGCCATTCAAATGCAAATCCGCATTTGGAAGTCGTTTCGTTTTGTTTATTATCGCGAGCTCGGGGCGCGCGGAAGAGCCGTCGGGGGGGGGGGGGGGGCGTGGGGACGAGCCAAGTTTGTCCGGTCGCGGAAGCTGCCGCCGCCGCCCCGCCGAAACTTTAGATTCCGCGAGACCCGACGCGAAAGCTCCACCTCCTTGCGAGCTGCTTTTATGCGACGCGCTACTCGACACGGCGAATTCCGCGCTCATTTATACGGAGCTCGTTGGCTTTAGTGCGGGACGTTTGTTGGGCAAACGGCAGGTGAATGGTGAGAATTTAGAGTTTCGGGGGAGCTCCGTCGACGGGACGGATAAATTTTTTTTTTAAAAAATCCAGCGCAAATCGTTTGCCCTTTCAGCTGAAAAAGATTTTTCTAAAGCGTAAAAGGCGAGCCGTTGCGCCGCGGGTCGAAAAAAAAGTTTGCATCGCGTCATTAAAATCCGCAAAACCGCCGCGCAAAAAATGCCTCTCTATGCGGGTCCTCGAAGCGTTCCGCGGAGCGTCTCCTCCGCGAGCATCGCGAAAAAAGGCTCCGAACTCGGAGGGGGGAAAAAAAAGGAACCGCGGCCCCGCGTAATTGTTACAAATCGAAAAAGCGTAAATCCGGTATGAAAAAGCGGGAGGGAAAAACGCGCGCTCGGTGATTCCGGGGTAGTATAAAGAGCGGCCCGTCGTGAATGCCGGAAAACTCTCGCGCGCCGAGAGGCTTTTCCGCGTAACTTATATGAAAAGGACCCGCGGCACCGTAAATCTGCTGCAGGAAGTCTTTGTGATGCTGATTTTTCACGGCGCGCTCCTCTCGCTCCTCTTTGCATTTGTATGCGAGGGAGAGAGAGAGAGGAGGAGGACCTTCCGGCTGCGAAAATTGAAAATCACCCGTCGCGTAATTCGAGCAGAGCTCCGCGGTAATTTACGGCTTGTCGTAGATCAAGCAAATGGGAAAATTAAGTTTACAGTTTTTACGCGACGATTTTGGAAATTTGATCGTAAAAATGGCCAATAAAGTAGTTAACGGCCGCGGGGAATAAGCTCCTTCCTTCCTTCGAATGAATTGGATCGTTTTTCAGAATTTTCCCTCGAAATTTATCTTAATTTCTTTCCGAATCTCAACACCTCTTGAATTGTGGTGTTCCAGAATTGTAATAGTAGTAAAATATTTCTACAATATTGCTGCAATTTTCTCAAAATTAATGGACGAAGACTCATTTCTTACGCTCGACGCGACCTACTTTCGAGGTTATTCTCAAGATTGCCCGCGCAACCGTTTTTCACGCGATATCTTAATGTTACTAATTTATCAATTAATATATTACTAATAAATCCGCTTCAAGATTACAGCGGGTAAACACGCGTGCAAGCACAGATGCACCGTAAGGCAGTGTGCGCGTTATAATTTGCATTCGCAAGAGAATGTGTTCCGCGGCGAACCGTATAAATTAAGTGCAGCTTCGCGTGGTGAATCACACTTATAAAAGCAGAGAGCATATTTTACAAAGCGTATACACGTAGATATGAAGACGTGGCTTTTTACGCATTGTTTACGGAGGAGTGGAGACGGCACAAGAAATCGCCGTGAAATTTCTCCTACTGATCAGCCGGCAAAGGAGCAACTTTAATCTTGAACGAGCTCCTCTCTCTCTCGCAAATACTTTTATTCTTCGAAATTTATCAAGTTTTTCGCTTCGCTCGTAGCAGAAGCAGCAGCGGCGGCGGCGGCGGCAGCGGCAGTGGTGGCAGATCGAAAGTGGGTCGGAACGATAATAAATGTGAGGGAATTCGAGTGCACCGAAAGGAAAGAGCGACCGGGGCGACACAAAAAATCGTACCGATTGAATTACAAGAAAAGAGTGGGAGCTCTGCGCGCTCGGATGAAAAAGGGGGGGGGGCGGGGGAGAGAAGGAAAGAGAGATAAATACGCGACGGTGGGGAGAAATGGATGGGCAGCGAGGACCAAGAACAAAAGGATAAAAATGAGCGGTGTGTATAGGGAGGAAAAAGCCGAGGCCCGGGGCGAATAAAAGCTGAGTGAGGCTGATTTAAGTTGAAGAAAGGAGAATTAATTCGCGGCGTGTTCGTTCGGTGTCTACATTTTTTTGTACCCGCTGAGCAAAGAGAGAGAGAGAGAGAGAGAGATTCGACGGCGGCGCTTTGGCAGATTTTTTGTCAAGGAAGCGGACGTCGTCTCTGCTCTCCTTTTTTGTCGCCTGAAAAAGAAATGTGCTTCTGGTTCTGAAGAATAACCTGTATTACTGCAATAAATATAACGAGAGATGTAGATGTAAGTGAAAACATTTTAACGGCGTAAAATGTGAGTGCCTTAATTCGACTTCGATAACCTAATAAGTGATTCTTGAATATTTTAAGTGTAAACAAAGAGAAGTTAAATTGATTAAGCGCTCGATAAACGAGGTGGCGCGATAAAAATTTACTGCCGATAACGCGCGATAACTGTGAATGTAGCTGTTTCGCATCAAGCTGGCGGCCCTTCAACAAAATTTTCGATATTTAAGATTTACTACAATCGGCTAACTTTATTTGAAACTTTAACGGAATTTTTCCAATGCTCCGTAATCCGGAACTTTAACAACATTTCACGTCTCACTGGGAGAAAGCACCTATACGCGTTCGAATCTAAATAAGTTGGAGGTTTCGCGGATCGCGCTATCCGGCGGAGCGAGGCAGCGATCGACGCCTTTATCCGCAATAAAGCGAAACTCGCATCGGGAAGCATAACTCCTCGCCGTCTAATATCCACGATCTCCATAATCGAATCCAGCGACCTTAGGAGAGAGAGAGAGAGAGTAGCTCCGGCGTAGGCGTCCGCCTAGATTAAAAGAGAGGACTCCGTCTCGCCGGCAGTGGGTCAGGAAATCAGGCCGCGCGCGCGGGGAAACGCGGAGAAAAACAGAGAAAGAAACGAGAGACTAGGAATAAGGAGGAAGAAGAAGGAGCGGAGGAGAGAGAGAGAGAGAGAGAGGCGGATTGTACCGTTGCGGGCCTCTGTTGCTCCTCGGGGCTCCCTGTCGAGTGCCGATGGGCTGCCTCCGACGCATATCCTTTTTGTCCTTTGTCGCCGGGATCCGGCTTTTACCTCGATTATACGCGCAGGCGCATTGTCTTTCCCCTCTGGCTTTTTGTGCTTACGCACGACGAGAGAGAGAGAGAGAGAGAACGTTTTTACCCGCGGCAAAGCGCGCCCGTTTGTATGTAGATGACAGGCGCGACAGTGATGGAGCATCATGGGAGGATACTCTCCCGTTGAGTGCAATTTCACCCGCAAGATGAATCGCCGTGTGGGCTTTATTTATTCAGACGAGATCCCCCGACCTTGCTTACATCGCGCCGGTGCGCGTTTGGCTAATTATAAGGAAATTTCTTCGACCGGGACGCCTCTCCCTCCCAAAGGCGCTTCAGCTCTCGGCCGATAAAAATGCGATCGCGGACGAGGCGTCGCATAAATTACTGCACCGCCGAGGCGACATTTCTAAGTCAAACGTTCGTACGTTCGAGAGAAGACGCTTGTCAGAGATGAATTCGCGAGCGGGAGCGTTTATGAATTTTAATAACTGATTTGTAAATACTGTTCCCTCCGCTCTTTAACATGCTAATGAATTTTGTCAAAGTAATCACTCACGCGGCTGAACGCGCGACGGAATCGAGTCGCGGGGCAGCCGCGCGCTTCCATTAATCCCCCGGCGCACGACGCAACATCCCACCGCGCGATCGAAAACAAGCCCTTAAATTGAAAAAAACAGTTCCCACTCGCCGCGCGCCTCCGACCTAAGTAGCTCCGGCATTAATCGCCTAATCTTCGAAACATCGCTGCGCCCTCGAGAAAAGGAAAAGCTCGCTCGACAACTACTAATCGGGCGCGCTCTCGAAAAAAGGAACGAGGAAAAAAAAGCCCAGCGACACGGCACCCCGTCAAAAGTGATCCAGTTTACACGAGGCACTTGCTAAATTAACGAAGCACGAGGGTGGAAAGAGGAGGAGCAGGAGGCGGAGGAGGCGGAGGGGGGCCGGGGAACGGGTTTGAAAAACTCGTTTATTCATTCACACACCGGGCCGAGAGCGAGAGTAATGCGATGATGATTCATGCAGAAAGGAGCGGCGCGCGAGCGACGATCGAGACAAACAGAATTATACGAGTGCAAAACACGGGACGCGCCGCTCCGCTCCGCCGCCGACTAATTCGATATCCCCCCCGCCCGGAGTCGTTCGCGTGAACCGTATTTTCGCGGAGCGACTCTCTCTCTCTCTCTCTCTCTCTCTCTCTCTCTCTCTCTCCTGCGCGCCCGAAATTCTATTCTCTCTCTCGGTTGACAGATTTTTACCGGGGGAGGGGGGGCAAGTTTCTATTTGACGGCCGAACTTCAAATGAAGTTCTCAACTCGTTCTCTGAATATTTTACGGTTTGACCAAAATTTTTCATGAATTTTTAGCTAGTTTTATACGGGGCTCTTAAAACTTGTTAAAAGCTATTTACATAAATCGATAGATTGGATCATTTCTCGTAATAAATTTTATCAATTTTCCGTTTAAGAACCTTGCTAGAAATCTTAACGTAATTTAGCCAGATTCTAACTAGCTTTCAATTCCGAAATTAGAAGTACATTTCATACTTCAAGGGCTTCTTTCAACGTCGAAGCAGCTCTTTGTCCAAGATCGAAAGCAAGATAGAAAGACGAAAAGAACGAGCCTCCCACCGACAAAAGAAGGAGCGCATTATTGCTGCGGTAGTGACGGCGGGGAATACGGCGAGGGAGGGCAAAACTAGTCCGTGGCCGAAAGGGTCCGTCGCCGTCGGGCCCTGTAATAAGTCGTCGGCGCGAGGCGATAATAACGTCCATTATCGCTCTCCGGGGTCCGGCCTCCTCTTCCGCACACGAAATGAGGTACTGCTTAACAGCGAGCGACGCAGAGGGCGCTGCAATCCCACGGTTCGCGCGAAACGACCCCGCGCCGGTGCTCAAATGGGTTCTGGCCAGACCGCAAACGGCGCGCACCTCGAAAATCTGCGGCGACGAGCTGTTGCTTAGGACGCCTTCGAGTGGTTTCTCAAGAGCTTTATGATGTTTATAAACATTTTGATTCCCATAGTTGAGCGTTCTCTCTCTCCGGCGCGGCTCGAAAAGCTTGGATTGCCGTATTTTAGCCGCGAGCGAAGGCCGGTTTTCGATTAGGACCTTTCTGATCTACATCTGGAATACTAAGATTTTTTCTAACAAAACTTGAATTTTACAACATAATGATTAATTTGCTTCTTTTTTTTCGGTTGTTTCAGGTAAGCAAAGCAAACGAATCTACCAGGTTTTGATTTTTACCTTTCCAATCTTGAAAAACGACCTCGACAGCTAAGCCGTATTCTCAATAATGAATTATTTTTCTTATCAAAACCAGTATACAGCAGAACAGGTGTGGAAGAAATTCCCTCTGCTGCCGGCTGATTTCATAAGAAATATTTATGGCAAAGAAAAGCCGTACCCCGACGCAAAAAAAAACATCGCATTTTATTATTAAAGTATCCGCAACGGCGTTCAATCCAGCGAGAGAGAGAGAGAGCGGACGCGGCGCGATGCGACAAACCTCATATCCGCGCGAGCGCAATAAAACGGGAGCATGTAACG
>JAWWEM010011782.1:0-24841 GCA_035582935.1 Ormyrus thymus | reverse complement strand
CTTTTTTTTTCTTCTCATATCTCAAGTTACGATACAGAATAGTAATTTTTACTCCTTTTTTTCTCTCAGTGTAGAATTTTTCTCTCTGACATAAGTTTAATAATTTGCCAATGACTTCGTTTAAACTTATCTCCTTTGTGCGCTAAAACTTTCCGACTAAATTCGGTAAAACCAATCTTCATGAAGAATGTAGATTTAATATAGAGTAGAGTAAGATTCTTCTCCTCGAAGATATGCTTATTTAAATTTTAAAGTTAATTAACTGATATTCTAAAGAGTCGAGAAAGTATCTTTTTGATACCTATTGTTACAACTTTCGGATACTGTCTAACTAAATTTAGTTCGCTTTAAAGCGATGGCTTCATTTAACTTAGTTTTTCTTAACGGTTTAAATACTATTTATAAATAAAATGAAGTCGCGTAGCATACAAATTGTTTAAAAATAAAATTCTACATACTTTGTATTATTTTTATTTCTGTAGCAGAATCGATGCACGTGTTTCTTATTCAAGAGAAGCAGGCAAAAAGTCATAACTCAATTAATATTAAAAATTTCTCTTCGAATTTCACCCGCGCCAGAACCGCCGACCCTCCTAAATTCAAAAACCCGGCCCGCTCGTCATAAATTTCCATTTGGGACTTAAAAACTACAGCAGCTCCCCGGAGGGGGAGACCGACCTCGTCCATCGCCGCTGCGGCCTCGTCGTCCAGCTCGTCCCCGGCCTCCATATCACCTGGCGCGGCGAGCTCTCGCCATCGGCTCCTACGATCTTCGTGGCAGGGCGCGCTGCGGCTCCGGAAAGATATTGGTGTGCGGCTCGCGGGGCTCTGCGCGCCTCCTAAAGCTCGGCCGCTTCACGCCCCTCCGCCCGGGAGGAGGCGGCCGAGCGCCGCTGTTCCTTCCTCTTCATTATTCAGGCGGGAGAGGAGCTCCTGCGACAAAGAAGGCACCGCGTTCATTCTCCGCCGAGTAATGGGGGATTTTTTTTGCGGGCGCCGCGGAGCGCGGATATTGTTCCCCCGGGCAAGTGTACTTTCAAAGCGCGGGCTTTGTCCCGAGGTGTAGTGTGTATTATTGTTTTGAAAAATATGCTCTCTCCTTACACCTCGCTGCTCAGCGTTACTTGAAATATATAAAATTCAGCCAACCGTGAGACAAGCTAGCCAGCTTCGTGCATACGTTTCGATTTCGAGCTATCGAGCGTGACTAACATCTGAGAAAGAGAAGCGAGATTGGAAAATTACTGATCCGTACTCCGGCGATTAATGTACACACGTGTCGCTGAGATTATATCAGGATTCCGAGCTCCGTGTCTGCGCTTTCAGTTATTCGCGTCCTCGGTCTATTTCATTACTTCTGAATAGCTCGTGTTTGCATTTAAAATTGAAATATTTTAGAATTCGCTCAACGAGGAGCGATGAAATTTGAGGTGCAGGTAAATTTTTAATGAATGCTAATTCGCGGCAAGAGCGATTCCGGTAATGATAACGAATGTAAACCTGAGACTTTTCAGCGAAATAAAAGGAGGCTCGTGCGTTACATAAATATTGCAAGTGCTCGAGTTTCCAATTAGACAATATTTTCATTTTATACTTGTAATTTTGTACTGGAATATTTATTCCACGAACGCGTAAATATTCAAAAGTTTGTATTCTTTATACTCCAGAATTTTTTTGTGATAAATTCTACAAAGTTATCAGAAGCATCAAAGATCTGAACAACTTTTTCGACCAACTTTTTTACCAGAAATAGTTCTAATGAATGTTTCACATGGCATACACATTGCTGTATAAATCATGTCGTTCTTACAAGCTGCTTTGACAAAAAACTTCAATGTATAAAGACATCAGCCGTCAGAGAAGACGAATGAACAGTATAAAATATAGTCTACTGCACTTCTTATTGTGAAATAAAGAATTACATGGATTCCTTTGACACTTTTTTATTTGAAAAGTTTGAAATCCAAGAATCCGAAAAGTGCTTGTCGCGGATAAATGTCACTCAACCTTCAATTATAAATTGCGAAGTATAGTATCATTAAGAACTTTTCTACGTGCAACTTCATTTCTCCGAATTCAGAATTTACAGAGAAATAAGTTTCCCATAATCTTTTATCATTCAAATCCGTATTACTAATGAAAAAGTTAATTGAAACAGAAGCTCGATACAATTTTGTTCCCCGCTGAAAACACAGATCTTGCGATGCAAATTCGAATTCTCCTCTCGCAAGAGCTCAAGATTAGACTCGAAATAAGCATTGATTGGAGAATAAATTAATGTTTAGCGATCCGCCAAGTGCAATTTCATTCTAGTGCGGAGCAAAGCGAAACTCCGCTCGAGCGACGCTTCGATCCACTTGAGAGCCAGAAATGCCGCTCAAAGAAATGCACTGCGCATAATTATCCGTAGAAATTCGCCCCGGCCACCTCCGGCGAGGACGAAAATTGATATCCAATAATCGCCGTGCACGCCGACAGCGATTCCCCCGCCCCCGAGACGAATTTCGAATTCCACTCGCGCGCCTCAAATTATTTCCACCCTTGAATTAGCTTAGCTCTCCGCGCTAAGCGCGCCGGCTTTTGTTTCGCGTCGCGGCAGCTGCCCCCGTAAAGGCGCGCAAAAAAAGCCCGGAGCTCGTTAGGGGGACGGAGCCGGTTAATCGTCGCGAGCGAGCTATTTTTCCGTCGTCTGGCCTCGTAAAAGGGTCGGATTCCGCTAATATAAAGTTTATAGCGCCGGCTTATCCCCCCCCTCCCCCCGGCCGTCCTTCGGGGGGACACTCGCGCGCATCGACGAGACGAAATCAGAGAGCACTTTGGTTCGATTGCAAGTCGGCGGCTCGCTCGTTCGCATCGATGCCGAGGCTAATAGGATTGAAATTCGGAAATGAGCTTGTGGCGTTTCCGCTTAGTAGTGAGAGACCGCCGCCGCCGCCGCCGCGGCTATATTGAGCTGCGTGTGCCACCCCGACGTGTGTATTTTCGCCCCCCCGCTTGCGATATACATGTGTCCTTAGTTCCGACTACTGCTCCCCGCAGTTGCCAGGGTTGATCGAAATTTTCGGATTGCGGATTAGTCGCTGATTGCTCTTATTGATGCGCTTTCGTCAATTTTTAATAAAGCCGCTTTTTTAACTCGGTGGGCGTTGAATTACTAAAGTATGATATAATGTTAAGCTGACGAAAAGTAACTGCGGATGATTGTGTTGTCAAAGATTTTTCCGTTTTCCTAATGGAAAGAGGCACTTTGTGCATCACGACATTATTTACTGTCTCAAGACACTACGTTTCTTTGTTTGGGAGGGGGAGAAAACTACTGCGCCTTGTGTGCGAAAATAGAACACCCTGCGCTGTTGCCCGAGGAACGAGTTATTAGGCCGTCGCCATTGAACGGCAATTTTACCGATTCAGCCTCGAAAAAATTCCTCTGACCTAAATTCGAATACTTGCCAGTTGGATGTCTTCGTTACTAAGACGCCGCGGCGCGATCGGGCTGCACTTGAGTTTACCGACTTTTAGATTCGACTTTTATTTCATAGTTAAGACATTTTAACACGCGATAACTCGGCAACCGACCGATATATCCAATCACGTCTGCGATTTGACACTTGGGAGTATAATTACATATTTATAAACCATTTTTTTTAACAAAAGTAATTGTTTCATTGTAATGTACGCAGTATTAACAGTTTTGGCTATATAGGTAAGTGTCTCGCTATATTATTTCACTAATAATTAACGATGAGTTTGTATTGTTGACTATTACTTTCGAAAGAAGTTTAAAGAAAACTCGTCAATTTTCCTTCATACCCTTGAATAACAAGAAAATGAATTCCTGGGTCGGCCGAAGCTCTTCGATCTATTTTTCTCCATAAACCGCCTCATCGACGTATATTTGCATTCTCCGGGTATTGCGTAATAGTGCGCTTCCCCGCTGTATCTCTTCCGCGAACTAATCTCCCCGTCGATTCCCGCAGCTCGTTCTGTATTTTGCGCACCGCGCGCACTTGAAGACGCCCCGATCCGACCGCACTTAATTGCGCGCATCTTAATCGCACTCACGCGGTCTATACGTTTTTCTCCCCTTTTCCGATATTTAGCGGCTTTTGGGAAATTAAGGGGGCTTAGCTCATTGGCAGGGATTTGCGTCGATCGACGCGCGGATTTATTCTACTTCCTAAGTGGAATATGTCGGGTATAGCAAGACGTGGACGGTTGCATAATGGATGGTGTTGGTGGAGACTCTTTAACTTGGTCTTTGTGAAAGAAGGGATCAATCGTTTTTTTTTTTTTTTCTTTTTTTGTTTAATCCAGTTTATTTTTTTATTAAACATTGTATACGATTTGCTAAAATAATAAATTTGACCTGATTTTGATATATATTAAGCCAGCAAATTCATTTTTAAAAATGTTCGCCCGGTTCGCGTTGAATCCTCGTAAATTTTGACTCGCGAATTGCTTTCTGATTTATCAAAAATTGCACCTACGACCTGATTATGTGGCAATACAATTTTCATAAATAAAACCCGCGAGAAAATCCAGGAAATTTATAACTCCCGGATCTAGGTGAGCATTTTCTGTTTACAAACGAATACCCCATTACTCCGTTGAAATATCGCCTATTAAATCAATTTCTTGCCGAAGAAAACCCGTTAAAGAAGCCCTCCCTCCCTTCCTCGCCCGCCCTCCGTGAAATAAATCAGCAGACAGTCCGCGTAAAACGAGACGAGGCAATTCCGTGATAATAAAGTTGAAACTCTCGGAGTTCTCGCCGGAAAAACAGACGCCGAGCGCCCGCGCGAGAGGGAGAGAGAGAGACAGGGCTCGTGATTAAAAGTCAAAAGGAGGGCCCGCCGGCCGTAACGGCGAGGGCGACGCGACAATAACAGCGGGTGGGAGAGCCCGCGTAATTAGTCTACGTGCCTGCGACTAATGCAGTGTCATTAACATTAACGGCGTAACGACGCGTAGTTTGCGAGAAAACACATGCCGACGAGCCCGATTGCGCGCGCGTCTCCTCCTCGATTTTTCAGGCCTCCCCGAGTCGCTCCCGTTACCGCGGGGTCGTTTATATTCCGGGACTTTTTCTGCCCCCCTCTCCGCCCGACGACGTAAGAATCGCCGCCGAGTTTTTTGTCCCGCAAGATGAATTGGGATCGAGCGCTCACCCCCCGCGATCGCTGCCGATCTCGGCGGGATCTCATTTGGACGGAGTTCAAATGGACTTTCGGCCCTTTATTCTTGCTAAAAAGTTCGTGCATCGTCGCTCGCTAAATTCGCGCCGTTCGTCAAGGCTGTCGGGGGGAGAAAAACTTTTTAGCGGGCTCGCCGCCGAGTCCTCGAAAAATTTCCAACAGAATTTTTCGGAAATTACTGCGAACTTGTGTAAAGCAACCCACTTCGCGCGCCGAGAGAAGTAAAATCGACGCGCTTTGTAAACTTTTTCCACGGCTTTCCGCTCGTTTTGTCAAAAAAAATTTTCAGAAACTCGTCGCGTTCAAAATCCACGGCTGAGACAGTAAGAAATTCCAAATTAACCCGCGGCGATTACGACTCCAACCGAAACGTTCCAGAGACGGAAATCAGTGGAGAAAGGATCCGAAGCGCGCGTAAAAGCTCCATCGTCGCGAAGAGCGGCGCAGTCTAATTTACACCGCTTTAAAGCGTAAGCAGGCACGGCGTCGCGGCGCTTTTATCACTCGCCGCATTAAACATTCGCGCCTTAACGACTCTTCGGCTTTTATCGGCGCCCGGCCGATGGCGAATGTGCGCTCGTGCCGCGCTGGCTCTTAAAATTTCATAAAAATTTTCTCCCCCCCCCCCCTCCTGTTTCCGGTCGCTCGTAAAATCGAATATTGTGTACGGGCCGTAAAGCGCGAGCGCGCGAAACACTTTCGAAATCGAATTCCCATTTTAACGAGCGCATCGTCGCGCATGAATATTCAATTCGGCGCGGCCACTTTCCTCCGCGTCGCTCTCGGCAGCTCCTTCCGGGGGGACGCCGAGGATTTAGGCGCCCGCGGAGAGATCCTTTAATCGGCTGGAAAATTTTCATGCTAATTTTAGCGATGCAAAAAAGGACGAGCCCCCCCTCCCCTCCCTCGCTCTTAGGCGGCCTTTTTAAGCCAGCTGCTTTACAAGGTCTGCCGCTTTTTTGTCATGACTTTTTTTATCGATCCCCGCAGCGAGCGGGGAAGCGACGAGCCTTACGAGTTCTATCCGGACGCTCTCCTCGGCTCTTCTCGGGCGGCGTGCATTTTTATTAAAAGCAAGTTATGAATAGCGCTTTGCGCCGCCCCCGAGAATCTTGATTTCAATTAAAAGCCCGGGCTGGCCTCTTTGTAGTTTTCATTTCGCGCGTCGGATACAAATGGAGAAATATTAATCTGCCTATCTTGCGTGTCTGGTTTAATTAAAACGTACCGCGGATTCGGAGAAATTTTCAAAGGGGACGCCGCGGCACTTTATTTTTCCGGGCGGTTAATTTTGAACCCTGGTTTCTGGAGGAGCGTAGAATTCGGTTGCATTTTTCAGCATATTCGCGACCGAAACTATGTGAATTACGCGGTTTGAGGTAACCAAAGTATTTAGGTTAATGGTGTCTGAATATGGGTTAACGGGATATAAACGAGAGCTTACGGCCCATACTTTTCAGATTTTATTTCCACCGGATAATTTAAATTAGCGCGCTATATATCTCGGTGGGGAAAAGGCGCAGCGTCGAATCGATTTCGTCGCGGATTACGTTAATAAGTTTTCTCTCTCTCTCTAAAAAAAAAAGGCCGCCTCTAATTTATACAGGCTCGGCGAAAACAAAGTTGTCGATTCGCCTCGAGCTTATTAATTTTTCAATGAGCAACGCGCGTCGTTAAAAAGTTTGCTCGCGCATGGCCGGCTTAATCCGGAGTCGTCGTCGGCTTATTAATTCGTTTGTCGCCAAACAACAATCACATCCGCAGGACAAACGTTTGCCGCGAGAGCACGGAGAAAGTCAATTTAATTAATAATATGCTCCCGCGGAGCCTCTGCTTAAGATACTCCCCGGTTTTAATTAAGCAGGCGCGTAGTTGCGAAAACACGAAATGAAAGATAAACGTTACGCGCGGCGCCTCGAGCACCACTAGCCAGAGTAGACCTCCAGCAATTATTCTAATAACTCAAAAAGAAGGAGAACGAGAGAGAGAGAGAGAGGGAGACGGCGGCGACGACGACACTTTTCCAGCTCGTTAGCGGCTCGCAAAAATGCAAACTAGAGCCGTCTTAATTACCCACTGGAGGATACCCCACTGCTGGAAAATTGACGAGTCGATCCGGTACTTTTCATAATTTTTTGGTTGCCGCAACACTTGGCCTTGAATTGGTAAGGGCGCGGAAAATTTTGGCGAACAAAGATATTTCTTTTGATAACAATTCGATCGATTGCGATAAAACTGCTAAGCAATGGTACTATTTATTCGCTCACTGTACAGAAGTTAGCAAGCCTGTAAGGCACTGAAGCAAGACAAGCAGCAGCTCCATCTCTAAGTAGTTGTTGTTCTAACTGTTTCGTCGAATTCTCAGAATCACATTACATTTTCGAGAGTTCATTTGTATAAAATACATTGAAGGAATTGCCAGTACACAAAGCTGAATCAGCACACTATCTTCTTTAAAGCAAAATTTAAGATAAACAATCGAAATAACGCAGAGATCTGTCGAACCGAAGTACTTCTTCGGACGAGGCTGTCAAGAAGTCCGCGCCGAATCTCGAGGAAACAGGCCGTCGAAAGCATACATCTTCCGGCGAAAAGAGATATCGATTGTACGCATCCCGGGCGTAATTAAACGTCGCGCAAAGTGGTTTTTTCATTGACTCGCGGCGGGCGGCGCGGGGAGGCGAGCTCGTCTTCAGTTTTGCCCGGCTTTTGTTGTCGCAGACGGCGGAGCCTCGGGGCCCGCGACGCCGACGCCTCCCTCCGCCGAAAGATGTGCGAGCGCCGCGCTCTCGAACCGCAGCCCTGAGCAACGGCAGAGAGGGACCCTTCGCCTCGTGTAAGGGAATATATACCGGAGAAATGGAGAGCGACGCGGAGCGCGCGCCCGGCTGTAATTTTAGAGGGCGCGCGCGGCTCCCGGGTGCTTTGTGAAACCCGAAGGTTTTGTTCCGGGGCGCCGATATTCGCGGGGGAATGTTCCCGCGCGTGCATTAAATTGTTGAGCGATACGTTTCGGAAAACTTCGGGGATTTATTGGGAGCTGCGCTCGAAACTTTCGACGGGGGGGTTGAGAAAATTGCGACCCGAAGTGCAAAATTTTTCTTCCCTTTGTTTAAATAAATAAAGGGGATTTCAGCTTTGAGGCGACAATTTTATCGAGGCGCTGAATTCTCCGGGAACGAAATTGGAAATGGGATTTTAAAAGTTCGAGTCGCGACGAAGTTGAAGCAAAAATTAAACGAGGAATAAATGAGTATTTCGCTCCTCCGGTAATCCCTGGTGGCCTGATCGAGTACATGCAGAGGGAAGCTTTCTTCGACGGCCGAGGATAATACAGAATAAAAGTATATTCCTCTGCCGTCGCACTCCCTAGCGTCTGTGCTGTTTACTTACAATTGTACTCCGCCTTCGCCTCGTCGGGCAAAGTGAAAAAGTCAATCCAAAATATTGAAGCCATTGCACTACGAGCCCGGAGCAAGTGGCGCAATAATTTAGCCTCGCGTGACATTCAGTCAGACACAATGTGGGAAAATTAATTTTTTATCAAGATGAATCGATCGGATGAATAGTTTATTTAATTCGGAGGACGAGTCGATAGAAATACGACCTACTTTCGCATGCGATAAATCGGCGAAGGGAAAAGCATAAAGCATTGCACGTCGAAGAAAGATGTTACCCTCTCGACGCGTCGGAGTATTCATAACGTAATCCGAGTAAATTTTTCAGAATACTGTCGCCGAATAGACAAGCTGCTTGTCAGTTTCACCTCGGGTAATGTTGCCATACCGTAAGAAAGTACCCACAGTAAAGTATAAAAAGATCGAATGGCCAATCGATGAGCTTCGTACTCAATAGCGGCCGGGCAAAAAGTAGCTAACGGAGCGGACAGTCGCCGTACATTCAATCTTAATGGATGATGAAACTTAGCTAAGCCGAGAGAGGACCAAAACAAACTATTGTATTATGTTCTCTCGGCGGTTATATTCCGAGCGGCGGAGCTTGTAAACAGCTCATACACCGGGAGAAGGAAAATCGCGGCGCGTCCGCTTTTTTCCTCTGTAAAATCGATCCGATATTTGTTCCGCGACTGTCTTCGGGACATAAAGCCATTAGATCTTAAAAGCGGAGATCGGAATCTGCTCGCGGAGGACGACGCCGTTGGCGCGGAGCGGCCGTCGAATGCATACTTTATCGGACTGGAAAGGCGAATAATCGCTTTAATTAATTGCAGCGAATGGTTTTAGGTGCGTTAAATTATTATGTAGCCAGTTAACTGCATTTACATTTAATTAATCATAATCAGCTGCAACCATTTCAATTTAATCAAGTGGAAATCGCATTAAGGGAAATGGCAAAGTAAAGCAAACATAAAATTTATTTTCTTTATTTGGCGTAAGGATTGAGGATTTAACGAAGTAGGAGAATCCTCTTGCTCGAAGCGAACGCTAAGTAAATCCATTTACTTTTTTAATGCTAGAGAAGAACTATTACCCCATAAAAGTAGAATGTTTTCCCCTTTTGATTTGAATGCATCCTACGTATTTAAAAAGAAGATTGCTCCCGCTGTTAAAAAGTTCCTCTTCCCTTCAACTTTACCGATCCGCCTTTATTTCGCGTTCCATTAATTCAACAAAGAAAAAAAAGAAAACCCTTCCTCCAAATTTCGCCCCCGGAATTGCGCCGCCGCATAAAATGGTTTTAAAACATTTTAATCTCTCGGAGCGAGCTAAAATTGTTGCTGGCAGATCAATGGCGAGCTCTATCCAGAGAACAAACGGTCGGAATTGTAAAAAAGTAGAACCCCATTTGCGAGTCGCACAATGGCGGCTCTTCTCTCGCCATTCTTTCCAGCCTAAAAACCCCGAAGCATCGAGGAATCGAACTCGGGGCAATTAACGGGCAGAAGTGGCGTATCGTCCGCGTACATCCCGGCGGAGCGGCCGCGAATTTATTTTAGAATCCCCCCTTCCCTTAGCCGGCGGGGGAGAAAGAACGCTGCGGCGACGTTTTACGTTCGCGGAAACTTGATTTTCCCCGCGCCGCGTATGACTCGAGCAGTCTCCCGGGAAATGCATCGGTAATTGCCTCGGTCGCGGAAGACGCCCTACTCTCGCTCCGCCTCCCTCTCCCGCCGCGCCGCGCTTCATTGTGTAATACCCGAGGACCTTCTTACGCGGAATCGAGTTGCGAGGCCTGATTGAAAACGCGACCGCTGCGAGGGACTCCGACAGTTTTGCTTTTGTACCTGCGGGGAGGGTCTCGTTCTTCGCTTTTTGCGCACGGCGCCCGAGTTATGCAGGGGCTGAGAGGGGCTTTTTTTAGCATTTAGATTGCAGGTTAATTGATTGCTCGTTTGGTGATTCGGCTCGAGTGCAGAGAGATTTAAGGTCGTCGCCTTTTTCATTTTCAAAATGGATTTGTTCGTGAGAGGCAGTTGACGGAATTTGTGTACAAATATTTTTTGCTTCCGCAACGTTGCGACGTCTTATTTCGCGTCACTCCCTTTTTTCTAATAAACAAATGAATATTCGAAAATTTTGCAGGTTTAAATAAGTAATTACAGGCTCGTCTAAAAAAGTCACGAGGAAGATAAAAGTTCCGTTTGAATAAATAAGTTTTAATTAAATAGACACTGCGGAAGATGCTTTTAAATAATGCAAGGAACTTAAGACGTAAAAATTTTACGGATGTCGTTAACTCGAGTATCCAGGGATGAGTTTTTAACATTTATCTGCATTAAAAACGTCTTTCTCCAAGCCTTAAGAGATTAAAAGCTGAGGGGTTTAAAAGTGAAATTCAACAAATAGCTTTCAGCAGCGAGTAATTTCGGCATTGCGCTTTACTAAATGCTCGTTTTTCTTTTTTTATAAATTGAATGCCGCCTAACCGATAATAAACAACTGAAACGAGTGACACGCGTTTCAATTGCACAATCGACCGGTCTCTCGAAACGCAGCAGTGCAAACCGATAGTATTTTCCTGATTTTAGTCTCAGACGAGCAGCGCAAACAGGCCGTATTTATTCAGCTTAAGCGAGCGGACGAAATCGCGGGTGTATATTTTTTAAATTAAACAAAAACTGTCGCGCGCTTATCAGCTAACGTAACATCTCCCGAGAGGATTCCCATGTTTTCGTTCGCTTTGAATAAGGAAAGCAGTCGGCCGAGGCAAGCAAAGCATCCGACCTATCAATTCCATTAACTTCCAAGACAAACAGTTTACCGCCGACAGCCCGACGGCCTTAAAACACTGGGAACCCTCGTCTTTCCGACCTCCCCCTTTTTCCCGCGCTGCGAATTAGCATTTCCTCGAGAGGGCAGGGGCGATTTTTCGTCTCGTTACCGCGGGACCAAGAGGGAGAGAGAAAGAGCACCGAGGAAAATTCGCCTCACGAGGCGCGCAATATGATCGAGGAGAGAGTATTTACCTCCCGAAATAATCCGGGAGGGCGCGCATTATCCCCGGTCGGCCTCCCTCGAGGGGCTCGTCGCGAGGCAGTTAGGAAGAAAGGCCGGACTGGATTAGCCGATCGCGTGAGCGGAAACCGCAGTGGAACGAGGACGACAAGGCGGCCTGCATAAATCTCGCGAAAAACCCTCGCGCTAATTAGCGGCGGAGAGGGGGGAGGGGCGGAAAAATCAGTCGGGCTCGACTTGGGGGATCGGACCAGGCCGCTCGGGCCGAGCGGTAATTGCGAACTAGCGCTGCTGCGAGATGCTTTTTGCCGGCTAACCCGATGCCGGTATTGATTAATGATGTGTGTCGCTGCAGATGTTTACAACGTGTTTTTCCGCCCGAGTCGAGCATTTTTATGCTCCGGCTCTGGGAGTGCTTGTTTTAATTTGTCAGAATTTTTTTTTTGCTATTAAGAATCGTTGATGAGTGCACGGGTTTTCAATCAACTGAATCCGAATTATCCGTGTCTGCAGTAAATGGATATAAAAAATTCTTGTAGCCATAAATGATTCACATTCATAGTCTTATTCTATTTGGAGGTGTAAGAAGTTATTACTTAAAATTGTATTATTAAGATTCACCATTAATATTCTAATTTCGCTCATTTATACATAAATGATCTCTTTAAAAAGAACTTTAACTTATTTAAACGAGAGAGAAAATTTCGATATGAGGAGAATATTTTAATGGCACTTTTCATAAAATTTAACCTGCTCATAAAAGAAAAAAAATTGCGTTTAAGAAAAGTAACGCATAATAATCCTCGCGGGTCTTAAAATCGAAAAGTTTGTTACTTTCAAAGCTCTTTTAATCCTTTCCCCGAACACCTCGAACGCCGCGGCGACTCTCCCCACCCCGAGAGAAAAAATATGCTAATGCCATTCGTAGATTTTCCCAGCGACAAAGAAGCGCGCGAATTTCCGCCGCTCAAAAAACTCGACGACAATTCCATCCCAATTACGTCCCGTCCGCAAGGACAAGCAGTCTCGAGCGCGCGGGGAGCACCGGCACTCCGAGCGCGTTTCCGCCGCGAAAAGAGCGAGAGGCGCACTCGACGGCGATTCCGCCGGGTCGGGGCGGGAAGGAAGACGCTCGCTGTCGCTCTTAATAAACCGGGCGCGCGCGCGAGAATTCCTGGCGTATCTGGACCTCGTTCCCTCCCTCTCTCTCCTTACCCTACCCGCCGGTGCGTCGGGGGAGTATTGTCTTTTCCCTCCGCCTGCCCGCCTCGCTCGGCGCGGAGTACGCGCGAATTTATGCCTCGAGCTCGAATTCTTCTGATTGGATTTCCCAAGCGGTGGCAGCGCCCGGAAAAAATGTGGACTCGCGGCTATATGTAACGCTCGGCAGGCTCGCGGACTGCAGCGGCGATCTGCTTGTCTAGCTGAATGGGATGTTTGCGAGCTATTCGCTTAAACTATTCCCCCAATTGTCAAGGGTGGGGAACGCGCTCCGCTGGCACTGTCAACAAACAGAGCCCGATCGATACTTAAAGATACACACGAGAGGTAATCCCTTCGGAGCGAGTAGTAGCAATCAGGCTTTAGTCGTCCCGCTCGAGCGCTCGCAGACACTACTGAACGGTGAGTCGTGCTTACTGCGACAAAGAGGGGGCCGGGAGCCGAAAAAAGCGGCAGCTTCCCCCGCAGCGGCGTCCCTTCCTCCCTCCCGCCGGTCGTCGGCGGGCTCAGCGCAAAAGGTCGAACCTCGGCGAGTGGCGGCTGGTCCCGCAAGAGAGCTGCGTCGGCCGGATCTCGTGGGCAGCAGCGCGGAGTCTCGTGGGCGCCGACGGCACGAGGCGGCTCGCTGCGCGAGGAGGGCTGCTCGCTGCGCCGCTCGCGGAAGCTCCGAGCTGACTGACTCGTCGGCCGTGAGCGCGCGCACGCCGGCGGGAGCTTGTGCGAGCTTCCCTCCCCGCCGCGGCCGGCCCGAGGGCGCCCCTCCCCGGTCGGCGTGCACGCCGTCCCTTTGAAAATCGACTGGATTCGGGAAAAATTGAAAAGCCGAGCCGAGCCGAGCATAATTGATGGCCGGCGAGCGGGGGACGCGAGGGACGTGCGGGGGGGGAGGGGGATGCGTGCGTGTGAGGGAGAGCCTCGGGGGGGTCGGCCCGGGGAGGGGAGTCCGCTCGAGTGTGGTGGTTGGTCGGCCTAGGGATCGATAGCGGGAGTACGGAGTCCCGGACGCAGCGGCAGCATCCCTCCCTCTCTCTCTCTCTCTGGGCTTCGCGCATCGGCGTCCCCCCCGGAGAGAGAGAGAGAGAGAGAGAGAGAGGCGCGCTACTCTCGTGTGTGAGGGCCGAGAGAGGGTGTGCGCGGCCGCGTGACGCGAGCACGCGGCGAATTTCGGAGGGGGCGAGAGTGCTTCTCGGATTTTTCGAGCCCGAGAAGAGGAGCGAGCGAGCTCTGTTTTCGCTCTGCTTCCGGGGAGAGAGGAGAGACGGATCGCGGAGGGACACTTTGAGCGGCGGGCGCACGGCTGACGGGAGCGCGCAAGCTCTGCCCGCAACGACGCGCCGATGAATTGGATTGCAAATTATTTTGGGAGAAAGGGGAGTTACGTACGATTTTTTTCATGCCAATTCTTTGAAATCGGGTTTTACATTTCTGGAAGACCCGTCGTTCTTTGACGTTTTTCAATTATTCATTAGAATCTCACTCTCGATTAATATATTTTTAATTTATGCTTTATTCTATAATTGGTATTAAATTCTTGAATCAACAATCTGATTAAATGTAACAATGAACAAACTGGCATTAAGTTAATTACATTAGCGCGCCGATCGATTGAAATACCTCGACTGATCAATTTCTCTATTATCAGTGCATTAACAACCCTATATCCTTGTACGCTAAAACGAAAACAAAACGGCCGCCTTCCTTAAACAACCGGCGACAATAATTTTCGGACAAAGCATCCCCGATTCCATTGAGGCCGCGGGGTAACGAGCAATTGTTTATTGCAGGGGATTATCGAAAATTCGGCAGGAACGCGCGATTATTAATCGCCGTGCGTACGCGGGGCTTTGCAGGCAAACCAAATTGCTGCTGATTAGAAGATTGATTGATTATATCGTCACGGTTCGTAATGACGCTTCGGCGGTTCATTATTATTGCAAGCCCGGCCAGATTGAGCGAACGCCCCGCGCAAAGTGAGATCGAGCGATCGGAGTCACGGAAGAGCGCGGCGAGGCGCCAAAGGAGTTATCAAAGTTGCCGCGCCGGGATTTTTCTCCTCGCGCTTTTTTCTCCCCCCCCCCCTCTGTACAGTTCGGCGGATTACAATTTTTCCCCGCTGAATATGTGGAGCTGCGATTACTGCGATCGCGCCCGCTAACTTTGCGCTTCGCGCGCAATTAAAAAGTCGGGCGCGATAAAAATACGGAGCTCGGCGGGGTAATTGTTGTGAATAATTACGATGGGGGAGGCGCGTCGTATGTGGAATTAAAAGTTTTGGAAAGAGTGTAACAAAGTTTCGAGAGTTCATTTTTATGCAAAATATCGCGGTCGTAAGAATCACATGCAACTTTTTAAATACTTTTCATAAATATGCAGATTTTCAACCGGAGCAATTTAAATTGCAGATTGACCAGGCTAAAAGGAGCATTACAGTCGCGCTCTGTAATTCTTGACGGAGCTCTTTTTGTAAAAGTAATTAATATGCATCGATTTCGCGAGCGCATTCCCCCGGCGTTGTTCGCTCAAAACTATCCTAATCAAGTGCAGTATCGAGCGCTCGTCGCCCGTATAATTTAATCACCGCGCCGATCGAAAATCTTCGACTTTACATCGGGCCCCCGTAAAGTTTTTACTGCAAAAGAAGCGCGAATTTAAGTGCCAGATAAAAGGACGGGGGGACGAAAGAAGAAGCGACAAAAAAAAACAATTTCCGCGCTCGAGGGAGTTAAAAATCGATCGCCTCCTCCGGACGCTCCGGAGAGTAAAACGTCAATTTTAAGAAGGCTTGGAGGGGGGCGAGGGAGGGGGAGCAGTCGCTTATTGACGGGAAATTTAAGCGGAGACGGAATTTTCCGCGGAGCCGCTTAGCATTTTCGCCGGATTTCCATCGGCGACAGAAGGAGATATATAAGGACAGGAGCATTCTGGTCCGACTGGTTCCATTGTCGGCGCGCGGACACCGCTGAAAAATCGCTCGAGCCAAGCGGCGGCGTCTCCGCTTCTCCCCCTCGAGGGAGGGAAGAGGTACAAATTTAATAAAGAGCGCAACTCTCCTCTCGCGGGGCAATGAGAAATTCGATCGGGCGTGGCTGCGAGGGAGAGAGAAAGAGAGAGAGAGAGAAAGCGACCCATTTTGACGATGACACTGAAACAAGCGACAGTCTGCGCCGTGAGTTTTTTTTCCCCTTTTTATTATCGCGTCTTCTTCCCCCTGCCGAGTGATGTATGCGAGACGTGAGGTGAAAAAATCAAGCGGAATGTTTCTAAGATTCCCAAGGTGCTCTCCACGGTTTATTCGAATATTCCATCTTTCTGGATTTTTCAGAGAGCTTGTTTATTTAGGTCTGCACTTTGTTGAAATATGGAAAAGGTGGCTTTTTTCGAGCAGGTGCCCGATTAATTTTCAATTCTTTTTTTCCTTGATTGCGTAGCTTTAGCGATGGTAAAAACTCTTCGCTTTATTGATTTAATAATATAAAACGAAGTAGATCCACTCTATTTTTTAATCCTAGTGGAAAACTATTGCCGCTTAAAATGAAATTGTTTTTCCATTAATTTCGATGGACTTTACCTAACAATAAAAGTTGCATTAGCAGTTAAACGTCAATCTTCTTTTTCCATTGGCTCTCAGAAAGAACTTTTGTTTCATCAAAGCCTTATCAAGGCGATGAAAGAAGAAAAGGTTTTAAAGGAGCTGTTTTTCTTCCTTTTCATTTAGTATGTACCAGCACGGCTGACCTTCGCAGAAAGTGGGGGTCAAGAAACTCGCCTCTTCCCGGGTAGGTGTCAAGCTGGATGAAGTTCAAAGAACACATTTTTGGTTCGTTTGCCCCCATAAGTTACCGCCTCTTGAAGAATTCAAGAAAGATTTACATCGATGCGCGCTGGTTCCTGACTGGGCTGTGCTCATGCATGAAATATTTGAGTTTGGATGCTTCCTGCGTGATGTTTCGTTTGCGTATCGCAGGGAAATGCGTACAATTTATTATGCAACCGAAGGCTGATTCGCGTTGGCGTTCATTTTTAAACGATGATATTGTGAATAAATACCTTTTATGGTGCTTATTTGAAATTTATATACAACAATTTGTAGTCCTTTCATATTTTATACCCATTATTTACTTTGAATGATGTACGCTTGAAAAAATAAACCAGCTCGGGTCGTATATTTCTATTACGATCTATATTTCGAACGAAAAATAAAGCAGCTGTTATTTGTTAAAAAATATCTGTTGTTTAGCGGATAAAAGCTAACTTTATACTTGCCACGTACTTCCAATAATTTAAGGAATTAAAAATGCAGCAGAAATGTATCTTCCGTGCACCGCCATTATCATACCACCCAGATAGTCCTTGCCGCCGCATAAATTATTGCCGTTATCTGGAATTTTAAAGAGACCAAGAACGGAATTTTAATCTGCACCTTATGATACTCGATCACGTTTCGACGCTAAATCAATGCTTTAATCTTTATCCCTTTGTTAAACTCGCTTTATCTACGGTCACAGTAAATGAAGAAAATGTGCCTACTTACTTAGTTAATTAATTGTTTAAAAATTCAATTTCCTAATTAGATGAGGTACTCGTGCAATTGTACTCTTATGCTTATATATAATAAAACTCTTCCAGTATGATGCTGCAAAATTTTCAAGGGATATTTACAGAACCCTTTTACTACTCGCTTGAATTTCAATTTCAGTTATTCACTACTGAAACAATTTTGTCCAAATATTCCAAAACTCGTTTTTTCCGTGAAAAATGTCAAAAACAGTGAAATTTCAAATAAATGCTATTAATAAACAAAAAAAAGACTTTTAATAAAGCAGTCCTGAAGCAGAAATTTAAAATTCGCAAAATGTCAGTGGCTGAAGCCGAGGCAATCGCGCGGCAATCATATTTACTCCAGCCTCGCGCAGCCTTTCCACCAAGAAACACGAATATTCAATTCAGCCCGTCATCAATTCTAAATCCTCCCGCCCTCGCCGCCCCTAACGAACTTCCAATTCATTTCTCCGGAGCCGTAAATTACCCCGGCTCGCGTTCGAAATAAAGGGGTTCCTCCCTCCTCGGAGAAGCCCCGGCGAGGAGTCGCGCGCCGGAGTCCCGGGGCATTAAAAGTCAATGCGGGCCGCGCGAAAACTCCGGCATGGAAATCGGCCGCTGAAACATTCATCGGGCGCGCCTTTTTTTACCTCAAAGGTCGCGCGGCAGGCTCATGTGCAATTGATATGGGCCGCGAGAGGAACGTCGCCGCCGCGACATTTGCATGGAGGCCGAGTAATCCGTCTTTCCTGGGATGCGTAGAAAAATTACGCCGACGCCTCTCTTTGCCGCCGCAGTCGCATTAGCGGGCTTATTACGCCGCGCCGTGTTGACTTTTTGGGAGGACGATTTTCGGGGATTGGCAGTTTTTTTACTCGGTAACGTTGACAGTTTATTGATTATGATTAAGCAGTAAGCTGCGGCTTTAGTGCAAGCTTTTCTCAAAGGGACCAAGACTCGTTTGAACTATAAAAGTATATTATCATCAATTATTGAAAGCGGCCTCATAATCTCGTAGGATGCAGTCAAAGGGAATATCATATTCGATAATCAACGCTAAAAGTTCCCAGTTTCATTCACATTCGAAACTTTTATCAAATTACGATATCGAATAAAGCATTCCACTCCGTTCGGTGTATCGCGCTGAACAATCTTTCATCCAATCCGACGCGAATCAAAAGTTTCTGTAAGTTAAACGTAACCGATATGGATTACCTTTTTCAATTCGTCACTGGCAAATAAAAAAAAAAAAAGCGCGCGCGAAAGCGAAGTTTGCTTGCGCTGCAAATATTTGCCGACGGCATGGAGTATTGATTTGATCGCCGAAAGGAAAGTAACAATGGAAAAAAAGGGGGGGAAGGCTCGAGGCGCGATATAAAACTCCCGCCGATTTATTGCCCGATGATGACGCGATAAAAGGAATCGCGGATGCCCCTTAATTACTTATTAAAGGGCCGCACTCAGACGCGGCGGTTAAAACTTTTCTGCGGGGAGAAGCGAGCGAGTGGGAGACGCGTTTCGGTCCCTTATTTCCAGCTGGAAAATATTATTTTTTCCCTCGCCGACGTTTTCCCAACATTAACGCTCGTGAAAAGGGAGGGAGTTTCTGGCTGTAATTTAAAGAGGCTGCGTTTGTTCCTGCGGGACGACGAGATGTGAAGGATATTTTCGTGGCGCGCTCAAGTGGAAATGGGTAGCGTATGGTCAGACGTGGATGCTGTACTGCTCGAAAATAAGGAGATAGTATTTTTAGCAGAAATATATACTTTCGAGTTTATGTAAAAATTTATGTGAACACGAAAGAGCTATACACATATTTCGTTCGATAGCGCAGGTAAAAATAATTTTACAACTTGCATGTTTTGAACGACGTCGTATCTCTACAAAAAGTTACTAATGCGCATACAGTCACGTGACCTATTAAAGAGTTTCCTCGTTCTGCCGTAGACTGACTTTGCTCGAGGCAGATTATAAACATTTTAAAGTTTATTTAACTATTTACGACACTGTTTTACCACTTATAAGCTCGCGTCTATTTACTTCAACTTATCGAATACTTTTGCAAAACTTTTTTTTAATATTTTCTTGCACACTGGAACGACCAGCCGTAAGGAAATTTATTTAGCAGTCTTTTGGTTTGACGCAATGGTTGGGTCCCTTCAAGATGTAGCCAGTATTACACCAGCACGTGGGTTTTGTCGGGCAGATCTAGAAAAATAATAACGAAATTACAGTTTACGCAGCCTGCATTTCTGAGCAGATTGGATTACTTCTGCACTTACAATCGCCAGGCATATAAACGGCGTTATTCGGGCCGGGCACTTCGGTGGACACGCCGAGCCGCATTTGGCGTAGCTCATATTTGGTGGACACTTGACGTTTACAGCCTTATCCTTCTCGGCTGCAATGCAATTGGTACCGGTAAAGCGAGTATGAAAAATTCACGCAGCTGAGCCGTAATTTCGTTCCGCAAGATATTCTATTATGTATGCAAAATAAGCGGCTCCTCATACTCACCGGCAACAACTACGTTCGTCCACACGAAAAGTAAAACGCACAGCGTAAAGAGTCGTAGCATTTTGGTGCTCATGTTTTTAGTATTTTACTTCAATCGAGTCGAGAGAATTCTCGCTTTTATAGCTACTTCGGATAGCGTATTAATTGCACTCGTTTGCAAACATAATAATCAAGTTGAAAGATAACAGTGGATTTTTCCTCGAGATTTCTCAGCCGCTTATTTAAAACATTATTATTGTTCTTTTTTCCTTGTTTGTGTAATTTCGTTTTATTCGGCTAAATTTATCATTCTTTGCATTCACGGCACGTTGTATCAATATTCCACTTAGTTCCTGTTCCATTTTCAGCAATATTATTTTTTAGTCTTTCAAGTTGGCAAACAGCAGCTTTTCAATAATTCTTTATATTTACATTCTATTGTAAGCGATAAACCGCGGATTGGTGTTTTCAATATACCCGGAATCCGATCCGTCCGTCGGCGGGGCTTTCGATCTTATACAAACACGGATACTCACGTAATAGAGGACTGCATACAAACGAAATAAGCCCTGATGGGAGCTAAATCTGGCTCTACGCACTTCTGCAATCCTGCGCGCAATGAACGTCCATAATCCGCCTTCATTTGCCACGGATATGTGCGCAATGCAAAACTTACTGATCCTCAGTTTTATTAAACAATTATCAGAAAATTGTTTTAGCTAAATTTGCATCGGTCTACATTAAGTTGCATTTACCAAAGCTACGTTCAAATTAATTTGGAAATTCGCACCTTTAGAGCATACAATCGCTTTCGATTCCGTACAAACGGGATCACTGTAGATTAATACTGAAAAAGTGCATCAAATAATCGGACGCGCCGTAACCCTCCAGGAAGCAAGTGTGCTCATAAATAAGTTAAAAACACTCGTTCCGCGAGTCGGGCGAAAAAAAAATTGGCGAAAAAACCGAGCAAACACTCAGTCCCGACGACGTGTAGCCCTCGAAGCGCAGTAAGGCGGCGCGAAAGCTTTTAATCGGGCTCGTCGGCCCACTCGGAGCTGATCGCGTCGGCCCGATAATCGCCGTAAGTAAACGCTTGAATATCGGAAAAATCTGCGCGGCTGAAAAAGTTAAAGTGCAGCGCCGACCCGGGAAGAGAGAGTGCCGCGCGAAAACAAAGAAGGGCGTCGCCTCCCCCTTTTTCAGTCCTTCGGCGCGGCTTTCTAGGGCCGGTCTTTATTCCTCCCTCCCTCTCTCTCTCTCTCTCTCTCCCACGCGACGTAATAAACTTTCGGTGATTAAAATGCCTCGGGACTCAGTCGCGAGGCACTGCCGCTTTATCTCTAATGGCGAGGCCGCGTGGAAAAATGCTGAAAAATTGCGCACTCGGCGAACTTTATTGTTATTAGCTTTTTTGGGAGAAACATTTTTCGGGCTGAAATTTTCATTTTTAGCTTCGAATTTACGGATTCATTGTAAATAAATGATTTTACAGTAAGACATTTGCCGGTTAAAAACCTATTGAACAAAATCAATGAAATGTTTTTTAAGTCACACCGTTATCTGTAACAAGAATTTTCTGGTAAAACCAGACCAGTGTTCCTAAAAATGCTTAAAGCAATTTCTCTATCCAAAAGTCAAGCCACTCGCTACCCACTATTATTCTCAACATACTTAACATTCCCCCAGAACAAAAGCGAACTCCAAGTCCTCGAACGAGAATCCCATCCAGCAAAGAGCCGGCTAAATTTTTAATCGCAAAGAATCAGCCGTCCCGATCCCGCCTCGGCTCTCCGCGCCTCCGCATACGTCGCCGTCTCCCTCGCGCGGCAACGAGATTAAAGTACAGGAGCGCAGAGACGAACGGCTCCACTTAGCGGCGCGGCGCGCTCGAAACGTTGCGAGCCGCCTGCTGATGGCCTTTGCAGGCCAGTAGTTACGGCGACACTACGGGGAGTTATAACGCAATCCCTTCCAGGCCCGCGTTAATCCTGCATTTGCAGGAACAGGTACTAATGGTGGTCGCCCGTCCGGCTCGATAAATAGAGCTGCTTCCGCTATTGCTTTGTCCTCGGGAGGTCGATGAACTTTCGGAGCTATTTCGGAGTGCTTGAGTTTTTCTTATAAAAGGAAATGAATGTTAATATAGCTTCACTGAGAAATTTATTGAGAAAGATGCGAAAATGTTTAGATAGTTATAGATGAAACTGTATTTTAGAGTATTTTTTTAAATAAATTTAAGCTTTTTAGCTTTTAAAATTTTATGTTAAGAAACTATCATAGTTCTATTACATAAGGCGACAATAAACACTACAGTTTGGTTTATTTTAGAATTTGCTTACAACGCAGGATAAGTAAAGATTTACCTACAGACTTCCTTCCTCTCGCATAAACAAACTATCGCAGATAAGACACAAAATCCAATGCTTAGGTATTTCATAATGCGTTATATCGTTGTCATCAAATCATTATTTACGTACGCTGCGACATTTATTACAGCCCTTATAGTTTCGTCCTCCGCGACAAGTGGTTGTTAAAAACCGTTTCAAACATAACTTCCCATACGGATCCGAACAATTAAACTTTTTGCTCGGCCCCGCGAGAGCCGATAAAAATATTTGACCTTTCCGGTCGTAATTGCCGCTCGACGGTCTTTATGTGCTTACCGCAATTTCGGTCCTCGCGTTTAAACACCCGGCTGTGCGCCCAACCTCTCTTGCGCGACTGACCGACGAAAAAGTTTGACTCTGACCCGGCAAAGTTGCGAATTACCACCTGCAAACGAGAGCCACGTCGTTAGCTTGTTCAAGCTGCACTTCTGCATCGTCGAAATCGCTGCTGGTCCCGCTGGATCTTTTGAAAATAACTCTTGTCAACTGCACGTAGAATTTTATAATTTTTTCGTCTATTATTTTATTTATCTCTGACTAAATTCTTAGTATATAGCTTTGTTCTGCTAAATGGATATTGCTAACCTTGACCTTCAATTTTTGCTTTTCTATGTTTCTTAGATGAAATAAAGCACTTTTCCTCGAAAGAAAAGGCTTAAATCGGCGACGGATAAGTACAAGAGCAAAGTGAAAAATCGTTCCCAAGTACACGCGATACCTCGATCTCATCCCATTATTGCCTTCACAAAGGCCGCATCAATTTCATATTATGTTAAAGGGAAAGTTTCGAGAATCCCCGGAACTTGCTCGCCGACTTTATAGGGGTCAACAGCGCGTCCAGGAGAAGTCGAGTTATTCGCTTTCTATTTTCACAGCCGGCTGGCGGCTCTGGTTTCTTTGTTCGAGCACAATGGACAATAATCAGCGCCCGCCGAGTATCGCCACGTGCGCTCGAGCGAAGTACCTTTCGAGTGAAGCTCCGTGATCTCGTACGTGCGCGCTCGAGTGCGGAAAAATATTTTGCTCGCGTGATTCCTGCGCTTGACTCTCTCGCTCTCTCTCTCTCTCCCCCCGCCGGTTCGCGCGGCTGCCTCGCCGTGAAATTTATGTGGATGGGAGTTCGCGCGAGCTTTTTCCCCGGGCCAGCCGCCCCAGTCATTCGGCAGGAGCTGCTGCGGAGTTACGTGTTTATCGCCGCTACTTCGCTGTGTATGCTAAATCATTTTCGCCTCGGCCGCTGATTCTTTGTTTATGTACTTTCCTGCTTGCTTTACGAGCTGTTTTCCGCGCCCTCCTCGGTATTCCTCGGACGAAGTGAGGAAAATTGAACGGTTCCTTTAAAAAAAAAAAACGATATGCTTCTTGTTTAGTCGAATGTTACGTTTGCAGAAGGATTACGACTACTAAAATTCGTATTAAAAACTTTTATTTTTTGTGAAATAGAAGCAATACGCGATAAAAGGCGCATAAAAGTTTCCGTGGAAAAAATGCGAGATAAATCCGAATAAAGCTACCGAGGGCTAAAAACTTTCTAATACAAATAATTTTAGCAATTTCATTAGATCGGAGTAGTTCTTAAATTCTTTTGCCGGGAGAATTTTTTCGATATCGAATATTTTCTAAAAGGAAAATCTAGCAAATTCTGTACAGCACTGGAATTGAAAAGTTCCCGGCGCAGTCCTCTTTTCCGATACCGCAATGAAAAGTTCTGCGAACTGCCTTCTCAAAGGGACTTCCTGGAATCATAACATTAATTTTCAAAAAGTTACCGAGCCATAAAATATACTAATGTTCGTTAACTCCGCGTTGGTTGGTATCGCTGCAGAAATATACATCAACGAGAGAGCATTCGATAACATTTTAACATTTCAATATTCATATACACTCGCTGTGTACCAAATATTTGCGCGGCGAAAATACTTTTATCCGTAATTACGTTATGCATGCGCGTTGATTTTAAAAGCTTTCGGACAAATTATTATTTACTCTTTCTACGCGCGGCCGTGGCGACGCTTTCGCCGACTTTTATTCGGCGTTTGATTTACGACAATCCCGCATTGCTGCAAGTAGAGTCATTGTAGTCGCGCCGAGCGGCATTTATCGCGTCTATCGGCAACTGGTCAGAACAGATTACTTTCTGCTCTTTCATATAGCGGCGTTTCTACGTCTCGTTACTTTAAGCTTTGGAAGATGGTGGACAATTTAGAGGCGCTTTTTCTTTGTCAAAGTATGTCTTTATTCTTTGTACTTTTTTTTTACAAGGTTCAACGTAAAGTTTTACATAAAAGTGTAATTAAGAAACGTTATGAAACTTCAAGCCTTCATTAAAAAGGGGACATTTCTCTGCGTAATTCTGGAGCGTACTTAAAAACTAAAAGATAAACATTTTTATTTGTTTAAAAAAGACTTTACCTATACATAATATAAATACTTTTTATCATAAAGACTCTTAAATTTTTTAGTTTTTAAAATATACGAGTTTTCGTTATCATAAAGACTCTTATACACTGAGAAAAAAATTTCTTGAAATTAAAGAAAGCTTCATTGCGGGCAATCGGTTAAATATTTTTTTGATTCAAAGAAA
>JAWWEM010011763.1:5606-24848 GCA_035582935.1 Ormyrus thymus | reverse complement strand
TAGTCACCCCTGCACAATCGCCGCTCTAGCCGCTCCGAACAGCCTTCGTCCAGCCGGCTCAAAATTCAAAATTTTCCCAAATCTCGCTCGCCCCTCCATCCGCGCGCCGAGAGCAATTCCGCCTCGAACTCGCCCAGGTTTGTTCAAAGCTCCCGTCCGCCCGTCCCGCCAGGATCGTCCTTAATAACCGACTCTCGCACGTAGCCCTGGCGGCACATGGCCGCGGCCTTATTAAGGCGTTCACCTGCAGCGGGGGGGGGGGCAAACTTTGCTCTTAATATCTCGGGCGGCGGCTCATTAATATTTATAACGCGCCGCCGGTGACGGAGGAATCGGGCGCCCGGAATTAGGCGACTCGCGCTAATCGAATTTAAAAGCGAGACAAGAGCAGGAGCTCGGGACGTATTCGTCAGAATTAGCGGCCGGCGCAGCCAAGAGGCCAGAGGGTCTAATGGGCTCCGACGTTGACGAATCTGCGAGAGTTACGCTTTGGCGGGCGCCAAGCGCGTTTATTATATGGCCGGGGGAGGGCTTATCTGCAGGCTGGAAAGTTCATTTCGGCCCGTTTCACGGAGGCGGAAACGCCTCCTCATTAGGACGCCGTGTTTGTTTAAGTAAATGCTTTGTTAATGCGCCCGGCCGCGGCTCCTGATCTGGCTAATTATTTTTCATGTCTCTCGGGGGCTCCGCCTCTTCTCTCTCTCTCTCTCTCTCTCTCTCGGTCTAATTCCGTCGATTTGTTTGCAATTATTTTAATTGGGGGGGAGCGGTTTAAGAGTTTCCTTTTTCATCGAGCTTTCGCCGTGGTGTCGAACGCTCATCGATCGTCATTTTCGATATATTGATATTTCTAGCTTTAAGTTGCGCTTCCGATAATGGAAAACTAATAATCCCTGATATAGGTCGTATTTAATTAAACTTTGAAATTAGTCAAGACCGCGTAAAATGGCGGACAGAAATTTCTGTAATTGATAATAATTGGAGCGTGCTAAAGGATTCTCTTAAGTACGCTACTCGGTTCTCGTTGGATTATAAAACTAAGTAATTCAAATGCAACTAATCAAACTCTGGTGAGAATGCTAACGGATTTTTGCCTGATTTTCAATTAACTCGGCAGTCACGACTGCAACTTCTGCGCATACAAGTTTTACTGCTCCGCAATGATAGTCGCCTCACCGTTATATTCTATATAAATTCGAAGATCAAGCAGTAATTTAACAAGCCATAATACACTTTAACGCAGTGCAACAACGCGCGCTATTTCGCCCATAACGGCCACCGTCGTATTAGCATTCTAGACGCCTCCCCGGCATTCACTTAAGCCAGAAAGTTTGAAAAAGTAAATTTTATCCGGGGAAACTAGAATTACCGCGCTCGCGCGGCGTAAAATAAAGCCAAAAGGCCTAATCCGAATTTAAAGAAGCAAATAGCTCAGGCTGCAGCTAGCGCGGCGCATAATTTGCATTTAAACTCCGCCGGCAAAGAGGTAAAATTAACACGTACAGGTTTTGCGCGCCGGAAAAATCCGAAAAGAAAAACCGCGCTCCCGGCGCATGAAGCGGCGCCGGGGCAGCAGCATTCCCTTTTAGTTCATTAAGCGCACGCGATGTTGATTCAGCAAATGAAGACGCGCAGCCTCGGGAGCGGCGGCGGCGCGCAGCCTTGATTACTCTTAAACGGCCTGCGAATCGTATTTTTGGCAGAGAGAGAGAGAGAGGAAGTCGAGGGGACTCGGCTGTCGGCCCGAAAGAGAGGAAGGAACCGGCGGAGCGTTGTAAATTCTGTCGATAAAACGCGAGCTGGAAGGCAAGGCCAAGTCGAATGTTTATGTCGAGCTGTTTCCTCTCCCCCCCCCCCCCCCGCGACTATTCCGAGAGCCATTTCCTGGCGAACCGCCTTCTCTCCGGCCGTTTCCTTAATTTCGACGACGACCGGCCCCCCGCGGTCGTGGGATTTTTGCGCGAGATAATTCGAAACGGCGCGCGTATTTGCTTTCGCGGGGCTTTCCGGGGAATTTACAAAACGATGGAAAAATTGGCGATCGACGGAGCAGCTGCCCGAATTAACGAAGCGTTACGGATTCTGTCGATAAAATGCGGTCGGTAGTTTGTCGGAGCCGCGGCTCGATAAATTCGAAACCTTTTGCCGAAAATTTTTCACGTGAATGGAATGGAATAATACTGCTTTGTACGGAAACTGACGGGGAAACCGTGAAATAACCTTTCCCCGAGGAACTAAATGAAAATTTATTTTATTTCCGAAGCAGACGATTTCCGTCCGCGTCGATGAATATTCTTTTTTAGGAATTTTCGGGAACGATTGAAATTCAAATTTGAGTTGGAATTTATACGTGAAACTTGTTATTCTATTTTAGAATTTTATCCGAGAGTCAAAACTTTGCTTAGAACAGCATTCCCGTGTTTCCGTTTAAGACTGACAAAGTTATTATTCGTTTATTCAACTTTTTCCAAGCAGATTATCGTGCACTCAAAAGAAAACAGATTCGTTTAATACCTTCAAGATTTTAACCGCCCAAAGTCAAAGTTTCGCAGAAAATCTGAAACACATTCTCAGCGCAAACTTACCCATTCCACCGGGACGAGCAAGAAAGTACAAACTCGATTACCCTGCCTGCCTCGGCGCGCGCCTAAACTCACCCCCCCCCCCCCAAACTGCAGGCTCGAATTTTCAATCCGAAAGTTATGCACGCTCGCTCGGCCGTTAAAGCGGCATTTCGCAAAACAGCCCGGGAAGCCGTCGAAGGACGAGCGCGGAGCCGCTCGTCGAAATAAAAAGCAGAGAGCCTCCCTTGTTTTCCCGGGGAGGAGAGAGAGCGCAGTTGGCTCTCGGCAATCCCGACGCGAGGGATGATTCGCCTTCCATCTTCGGGCCTGCAAACACAGCTCTCGGCGGGGGCGCGTCAGCCCTTTGTCACCCTTGCCGCCGCCGCCGCGCGCGTCGAGCGCGTTCGACGGAGGTAAATATTTGATGCAATTTTTTCTCCGTAAGACAGCCGTCGAGGCCCTTTTTCTCCCCGGGCTTAAGTGATCGAGAGCCGAAGCCCGGCACCTGCGCCGCCGCCGCGCTCATTGCCAATTTCTCGCGGTGCGCCGGGGAGTCCTTATTCGGCCGAGCCGAGATGTGTGCCGACGTACATCCGGCTGTGATTTACGAGGCTCCTGTTACGAGCGACGGTGCGCCTATGAGAGAGGACGGGAGCGACGATGGACTCGCTTAAAGAGCTGGATCTTTCTTTTCTTGCCGAGGACTGCTGGGCGTCGCGGCCGGAGAACCTCGGACGAGTGTAACGAGGAGGTTTAGAAGTATGGGAGGCCGAGAGAGGCAGATGGTGATAGTTAGGAGCCGGTCGTTATGGTACAGTTCGTTTTTATGGTATTGGACGCGATAAAATTACTTTGAACGCGGCATAAAATCGCGAGTCTGAATATAGTTGAGTTGCAACTGTTTGATGCTTTATTTAGGCTTGCTTTTAGATTCCCGCGGACATTTGACGATTTATAGATTTTAATAGAAGCTGCTGCAAAATAGGTTTTCAGGTGATGGCTGGAGCATTTGATTTTTTTTTATCGCAAACCAGTACAGAGACTGTACTGCACTGTTTCAATGACTTGTGCGAGACGCTCGTTAAAAAAGTTTTTCATTCCTACTATAGTAATAAACGTTTTACTATTACTTTTTACAGCATGTCTTAACTGTATCGTGTCACCATATTTAATAGTACAAGCTTGTAAAATTACAAGCTTGCTTCCCCAAATTTATAGGCGCCTTTACAAATAAATAGCAACACGAAGAAAAATCGCTAGTGAAATTTACTTAAAAGATATAAGACAGAAAGAAAAATGGCGCCTAGGATTCGGCAAAATTAACTTATAAAGCTGATGAGTGAAGTTTACTTAACATGTTTGCTCAACTTTTTAAGCAACTTTTACTCACATTTAAGATAAATTTTACTGGCGACTTTTCTCCGCGAAAGTGAACATAATTTTTAAAAACATTTGCGGAGAAAAGTCCTTCTTAAATCTTAATCTTAATGAAACTTGAAGCAAACGCAAACACAACAAAAACGAGCCTTAAACCGTCATTGCGCACCGCGCCCCAACATTAATCGCAAGGATTCCAAGAGTAATCATCATCCTTCCCGCGCCTGCCCCGAGTAATCTCCTCCTAACTCAACATTTCCGCTCCGCGGCGCGCGGGCGCACATATTCCACTTTAGTGCGCCGCATTCGTCGCCCGAGCCGCGAGATTTCCGCGCTTGTCGCGAATCGCCGCCGCAGCCAGTAACCGCTCGCTCGCGAAATCTGCCGCTTAAGCCGCGCGGAAAGAGAGCGGCAGCCGCGCGCGCATAAGTTTCGAGCCGAGGGGGGTGGCGGAATCCGCGAGCGCAGTCGAAATGAAAACAAGGAGAGAGAGAGAGAGAGAGAGAGAGAGAGGGCGCCTGAAACAGCACCTCGGCCCGAGAGATAATAAAACTCGTTCGCCGGGAGATAAACCGGCCGTCGAAGAGGGCTGTCGTGCCTTCCTCCCCCCCGCGCTGGCGGAAAATTTGATACAGGCCGGATGTCGCCCAGACCGCGGCCATAATCGCCCGAGTTTATATGCTAAGCGCATCAAAACTCGCGCCCCGAGCTCCCCGGGGTAAGGTTACAAATTCGATAAAGTGGATTTCGGGAACAAAAGGAAAGAGAGAGAGCGGCGGCTGCCACGGCGAGACGCAGTCGATAATGTGCTTTACAGTCTTGCGGAGGGGTGGGATCTGCTTTTAAGAGAGAAATATGGCTTTTTTTCGATTTTTTTCTTTCTTATTTAAAGGATGGAAAATATTGGGCCTATCTCGTAAGCTTGAGCCTATTAAGTCGAGGGCATTCCAGGATATATGAGACTTATATAAGTATAGTCTTAAGTTTTATTCGTGTTATTTGTCTTCTTTAGTCTACTTAATGTCATGTACACGCAGATTTTTATATATATTAGAAAATCCTTTCGATTTTATATCAAGATTGAAATTGCTACTTAGCAGCTACTTAAAGAATGATTTATTAAGCCCATTAAGTACTATTTATTATAAACGCAAAATTGTAATCTCCTTTTTTTCATGATTCAGCTCATAATCAATTTTTATAGATGAATTTTATAGCTTACAATATAGTAATAGTTTTACTGTTTGCATAACAATAATATTCATCTAATACCTAATCAAACACTTTATTAAAATTTCAACACTCGACCCAAAATCGACAATATTCATCTTCAGCCGTGTCCTACAGCTCATTCGCGCGTCACTAAAAGCGCCTCTAAATCCGACCCAAAACCGCGCACAATACGCGCCCGCGAACGAATCCGCAAAGAAGTGAAATCGAACGTCGTCCCATTAGCCCGGAGAGCGCGGGCGACGGGAATTTTCCGAAGGCGAACGATTCGAGCCGCAGCTGGAGTTTAAAGGCCCGAATATGCGAGGGCACGCGCGCTCGTACACGCGGCCAATTAGGCGGCGAGCGATTAGAGCCCTCTAAGCAGCCGAGCTCCGCTCGGGCGTAATACCGAGAACGGGAGCGCGCGTCACGTATCGCGGCTAATTTATTGCTCGCGACGCCGCTTGACTCGCGACGCGCCACCCGACTCTCGCGGCGACAAAGGGAGCTCTCGGGAGAATCGGCCGGATCAGCGCTTTTATTTTCTCTCTCTCTCTCTCTCTCTCTCTCGCGTCTTTTGCCCGCACGCCTCGACGAGCGCCGCTTCGAGGAGTTTTTCAAGCGAGTTCGAAGCTATGTGGGACGCGAGCTTTGCTCTTTAAAGAGTCGCTTGGGCCGAGGACGATGTGTTTGCGGGAACGTTGGAGGATTATTATTGAATTTTGTAAAAGAGCTCCCTGCACCATTTCATTTGTCTAAATAATCAATGTTTTTTCAGAATTTCCCGACGCGTCCCACGCATATTTCTCGCAAAGATGGTTAATTCACTTTGGTAAAAGTGGCTTTAGGCTGCCTAATGGGGTATGGATCCTTTCAGATTCTCTTGCATGATTTTCTATAAAGTTTTCACATTTTTTCATAGACTAGAATTTTAATCATTTTTTTTTTTTTGTATAAGGCATGTTCTAAATTTATTTATCCACTTTTATAACTTTTTATAGTGGAGTTTAACGCAAATTAATATTTTATAACATGATAGCCTGATACTTTAGTTGCTTGCAAGAAGCTTTATCATCATTTCTTTCTTAATCTTTTTCTTGATATAATGCAATGGATACTGCTGCAGTCTTTGAATTAAACAAGAGTGACTGTACGTATTTATATCTCCTTTCGACCAGTATACATTCTGAATTTGCATACGTTTGCAAAATACGAATCGCTTATCAAGCTTCCGTGACGAATTGGGTTAGTGAACTCCAAGGCAGGAATTACCTAATAATATATCAATGTAATTCTAAATTTATGCGGCTGCGAATCTTCAATTGAGCTACGTATCCGCAAGCAAATAATAATTGTATTAATATAACCATCACTCAATCCCGCCTCGAATGATAAATTTAACAACGCGCAAATCCTCGTTAAAACTCGCCGGATATCAAGAGCGTTTTAAAACAAACTGCAAACTTGAAAAAAAAAACCCAGCCCCAGTCTGCAAAACCGCCTCGCGCCAAAAGCGGCGCAGCAATTAGAAAAATCGTCGTCCCAGGGCAGCTCACAAAAGCTCGCTCGCGCGCGCCAGTCCGCGGCCTTTGAGTCCCTGAAGCGCGCGCCGCTCTCAAAAAGGATATCTCACAAAGCTGCACGGAGTCTCTCTCTCTCTCTCTCTCTCTCTCCTGTGCAAGCTCGCAGAAAAGGTAACGACATTACCGACCCTCAGGTCCCTCGCGCAAAAGCGCAGCGTTTAACGAGTGCCCCCGCTTCCCCCCGCGCGCGCGCCGCCGCCCCACCGCCGGCCCATTGAAAAGGGCCGCCGCGGCTCTCGTTCTTAGTCACGCCGTCCGGGGTGCGTAGCGCAGCAGCGGCGGCGCTCTCCCTTCGTCCTGCCTCGCTTTTACTTTCGCCGGGCGCACGTGTGTGCGTGCCGGGGAGGGGGAGAGAGAGAGAGAGCGGTTTTACCTTACGCGGGGGGGTCGCGGGCGCAGGCTACACCCCGCCGCTAGTGCCGCGTCCGCGAGTGCGGGCAACGCTGCGCGTCCTTTGCATATCGGGCTGGAAGGTGAACCTCCCGCCGTCGGTCTTCCTCGGAGAGGAGCTTCCGCGAGAGCGTGGTGTGCCGTGCCTGCGCGGGGGTCGAGGCCGCTGGCTCCTTTGTTTGGCCGCGGAGGGTGTGCGCCGGCGTGTACGCAGGCGCCCTGGGCGCCCGAGCTCGGACTGGGCATGTGGCGCACGCCGCGCTAGCGGAGCTTGTTGATACGGTTCTTGGCCTTTGTGTCCTTTTTTTTTTTTTCGGAAAAGAGGAGAGGAAGAGGAAGGTGTCGCGTGGCCGGTGGAAAACTGTCGGCGGAGGCTCGACGTCGGTGGTGAGAGGTGCCGGTGCGGGTTTGTTGTTGGACGGTGATTGAGGGAGCACGCACGCGGCGGCCGGCGACGTGAGTCATTGATTTTGCCATTCGATTATTGCTGCTGATTTTATGGACGAGGTTTGCACGTCGCACGCTCCCACGTACGTGGAAAATGTCGAGGGTATTTAGGACTTTTGTATCTGAACTTGCTTTTTCGTCGGTATTTTGTCTCTCTTGGTTTTTTTTAAATTTTAACTTTTTATTCGAACGGTGAACAATTGCTATTGCCAGATTGATAATTGAGTATGCTTTATTGAGAATTTTGGGCAAAGTTTTATCTCACGTTCATAGTCTGTCATCCACAAAGGTGAGCAGACAATGCAAGCCGAGGGATGCGTCCTATCTGTTTTATCGACGCGTAGTGTTTTCTTTTCATACGTAGTCTCTATAAAATAGTGTACAAAAGCTAAGAAAAATTCATAATTTTATAAAAGGCACCGTTTTTGAAGCAACGTACAACAAATATAATTATAAAATACTATATTTTTTGAATATTTATGCTATTGCATTAAATTCTCTATTTTGTATTTTTGAATAATTGCAATAATCTTACATAAAACATTGTAATTTTAGAGTCCCAGACATACGTGATATATAAGTAATTCAATAAGAGAAACATATTTAAAGTACAATCTTACACAATATTCACTTTATAAGCAATAAATTATTAATCTGGCATTATACACAAATGAATAAGATGCCTATTCTAATTTAACCTAATTTTTATGATGCAATACATTACGTGGTACAATCATACAAGACCACAATCCTTATACTTTCAAAAACTTTAACCTAAATACCTCGAACAACCATATGGTGGACGTAGCCTCGAAACCCTACGCAACGCAGCGCAATACGCCCGAACGTTGAACCAGTCCAAGCTATATCATTCGGGCATCGAAAACGCAAAGGTCACGCGTGTCATCCGCACTCGAAGCAGGGCGGGGGGGAGGACTGGAGATCCGAAGGAAATCGAGCAGATGTTCGAGGCAGCAGCAGCAGCAGCAGCGCGCGCTCCGGCGATATCGATCGGCGCCGCTGATCGCTGCAGCCGGGAGCCGCGACGAAGTTCACGGGCATCGGGCGGCGAATGAGGACATGGGGTGCGACGTGGACGATAGCGAGCAGCCGGAAACCAGACGATTATGCAGCACTCGGAGAGGCAGCAGCTGAACCGCGATCTCAGGGTCGGTGATTTGATTTTGGACTTTGGCGAGGACGAGGGAGGCAGCATGTTCGGGCACACGCCGGTCTTCTTCGCCGAGACCCTCAAGTGGCAAATGGTCAACGTCTTTCATTACCCGGTCAGATTCGCCGCAGTAAGGTATATAAATTGAACGATTTTAAAGTGCGCTGATAATTTCGGACGAGACTGAATTTTGTTCGGATGAAAAAAACTATGCCGGGTTCGAGGAGTTGCGCGAAATTGCGAGTACGACGTTACTACCCCTATACGTTTAATATCCGTACTGAAGGAGGCTAACAAAGGAGGGTGGCCCAAATGTGTCCGGCGCTGACATACAGCTACGCAGAGGGACTTTATAGCCTCGTGCTGTTTATTTTTAGCGTCGAATGTATTTCATTAAGGAAAAGCAAACAGATGACCAAATGCAAAAATAATCTACTCTATTGAGGATAAAACTGAGAAATGAAAGGGTCCTTGATAAGAAATAATACATATAAAAGTCGTGCTTCCAATTTTTATACCTTCTATGAATTGTCCTCGACTCCTTTCCACTTAGAAAGAGGTCAGGCAAAACTATTGGAATACAGACTGTTCTGCTTAACTACTAACTAGGAGAGTGCACGGGTTTCAGATCACGGATTTTTTCAAACTTTGAGCACGGTTTTCTTATGCCAAAGTATGAAGAAAGCGAAAATATTAGGGTCTAACGCTCAAAATTTTCGACGCAGGAGGTAAATAAAGTTATTTTTCTCTAACACTTCATATTTCGTTATTTCACGATAATCCACCTCCTATTAAATCTAGAAATTCCATCAAAAAAGCAAACAAAACAAAACCGATAATTTGGTTAAAAAGTTTTTAATGCTTCGAAATACGAAATGCTTCGGATACTCTGATTTAATTATCCATAACTTTTGAAGCAGTAGAGATTTTGTAATGTACAGCCTCTCGAATTATCGGTCTTTGCCTCTCGTTTCGTTTGCTTTTTTGATGGAAATTCTAGGTTCAATAGGAGATTTACCTCGAAAATTTTAAGCGTTAGACCCTAATATTTTGGCATTCTTTATATTTTGTCGTAAGAAAACCGTGTTCAATGTTTGAACAAAATCCGTGATCCGGAACCCGTATACTTTCCTAGTAAGACAAAAACTTAGTGCCTCGATAGTGTTACTTTATAACTTTATCAAGCCTCTACTACCATTTTTCTACAGGAATTATAACGTCAAGTGACAAAATGTATACTTTTTATTAAAAGTACACGTCCAATAATTATTAATTAATTGCTAATAGTATTATTACGGCCTAAAAAATTAATTTTTCAATTTCAGAGGTAATTGTGATCGAAGCCTCATAAAAGCTTCCTACAAAAATATAACAAAGCGAACTATGAATAGAACGAATGCCAGTAGACGTGCTTTCTAATCTAACTTTTCATTTTCGCGTCTTGCCGTATATCTTTTTTATGATGCCACATAAAATTCACTATCTTGCCCGCAGACACGAACGAAATATTTTTCTATATTAGATTCGTTATGAGACATGAAGTCTTGAGTCTTCAGGCAGTATAAAGACGTCCTTGCGGCAGCCGAGAAACTCTTAATTGAATGATGTATTATTTTAAGAATTTAATTACTTCGTTATATCCACTTTTATCAAATTTAAACAGAGATTTCATAAAGCCGGACTGCCGGCACGTTCAATATTGACTGAGATACCATAAAACCCTGCCGGTAGGCAACCACTCATTCGCCACTTCTCAAGTGCTGCAGCGTTCAAGGCGACGCAGAGGTTAATGCGCTTCGACGCGTTTCCAAGCATCAAGCGCAGACACATTTATTACCGGTTTGCGCAAAAAAAATTATTAACGGGTCGCGCTACTTTTTTGTATTCCCCTATGATACCGAATATCCTCCCGAAGTCAGCCAACGACATTTAACAGATAAAATACCGAATTCCCCGCAAGGCGGCCGCGACGCTCGCATTTCAAACGACCAACATCATTGCAAATTCCAGCCAGCTTAGAGGACGAAAATAGAATTCATTACCCCGCCGACCAAACACGCGCCGCGCACATTGAAAATCGTGCGTGCTGATATCCGCACACCGGAGTCCAAAGGCTTCACGTGCAAATGTAACATCCCACACGCGCACACCGCGAGCCGGCATAAAAGAAAACTATTCTGTCTCCCGAGCGGCGGCGGCGGCCGTCGCGTGAATGCACGGCAGGGAGGAACATATAAACGCCCGAGGGCTGTGTTCCGCTGTATATATGCCGTAGATTCAATCACGACCCTCCCTTGGAAGCTCGTGTCTTGAATAGTAAACAGCGATGGCCGCCGCCCGCCAAAGACGACGACGACGACGACGACGACGACGACGACGACTCTGCGGAAGCTTTTTATCCGACTCTGCCCGCTTTTCGGCCTGCTTTTCCCCATTTCCCCGGATAATTTTTCCATTTGCTCGGCGAGTTTGCTCACGCCGCGGATCCGCTTGAGCGCCGTGGGCGCGGATTATTTATCGAGCTTGTGCGCCGCTGCCGTCGGGAGAAGATTAATGAATTATGGTAACTGCTCGGGACGAAGCGATATTAAATGCGATAGTTTAGGCTTTCGGTTAATGCTGGTGGTTTTGATACGAGGATAAAGAGTGTTTAGCCGCATCGCAACTTCTGTAGTAAATAATTCTTGAAGAAATCGTGAAATAAAAGAGGGGAAAGAATCCAGGCTTTACTTTTCCAAAGAAACGATCGAAAATACGCTGCTGTTTACAGTCGGATGGCTTTATTCTGGCAAATAAGGAAAACGCGTTTCCCCGGGGATAAGACACTTTTAAAAATAAATACACCCGCTACCTCTTTCGCGGAGAAGATTTAAAACACAAAGAGGGCCAAAGCGCCAGACATTCGCGCAAGTAAACAAGTAGAAAATCTTAATACCACGCAGCGTATAAATCAAATGCAATGATGTTCCCTCGGCAAAGTGCGCCCAAGATTCCGTCCACGTTCCGGCCACGTGAATTGGTTATATTTCTATATTAAACCGTAGATAAATGGCCGCCGAGACTATTTTGCCGAAGCATACACGTCTCTCTCGGCTCGTCGTCCTTCAGGCGCTCCGGCCGTCTTCGTGAGTCGAATGAAATGAAGTGAATTTTCGCCGGGCGACTTTCCACCTTTCCCCGGCTCCGTGTAGAAGCGCAGGCTCGCAGGGCCGTAATTACCGCGCTCTCTCTCTCTCTCTCTCTCTCTCTCTCTCTCTCTCTTTCTCTCGCATCGCGCTGCTTTTTCATCATCTCTTTCGGGGCTCTCCGTCTCCTTGGGGAGAGAGCGGAACTGCCTGCGCACGCGAATTTATATGAGACAAGGGCGTGAAAAATGGAGGCTAAGCCCGCCGAACGCGTGTTCGGCTATTGATTAATTTTCGGTTATTGAACTTCATTTCGGGCGGCTTGTTCTGTCCTTTCGGTAAGATCGTCGGTGGGGAATTGGAAACATTTTAGCGCTTGATGAAATTTTCCTCGCTTAAGGCCTGCTTGGAGTGGTTGCCGCTTAATTTTTGTTACGCAAAAATTTTAAATGTTCTCTTTTGTGAATTAAACGAGGAGATAATATTCGCGTTGTGAAAGAAATCATTATTATAATAATTAAGATTATACCAATTAGAAAAGCAATCAACTTTATTATTTTGAAAAGAGAGGATTCTATTAGAGTGAAGTCTTCCGTCGTTTAAATGGAAATTCGACAAATGTCGGTGTATTTGACTGTTGAGTAGAAAAAGTTGGAGTAATTATTATCTGATTGATTTTTCCTCCAATCAATTGATTGCCAATAAAAACTAAAAAAAAAAAAATAAATAAATAAAAAGAGAACAAAGCACATTCCGTATTTCAATAGATCGCTGCTGCTCCAATTATTTCCCCCAGCATCGCCCTTACCGACCGCTCAGACCTCCTAAAAATTATTCACAGGCGTTCTTCGCCCTCGTAAAAAGGGATATCCGAGCCGCGGCAAACATTCCCGCGCTGCGGTGTCCGCTCGATTGCATCGCGTCTTAATATTCATTCCGATTCCCGAGGGAGACCGCTTCGAGGCCCGCGCGCAGCGCCGCGTACATTCAATTATATCATAGCCCGGCAACGAAGTGGGTCACTCTCTCTCACTCTCTCTCGCATCGCGATTCACGGGCTGATAAAAATCATAATTCAAGGCGCCGCCGGAAGAAATTGAATCCCTCCCCCCCCCCGCGCAGCTCGATTCGCTCCCCTCCTCGATCAATCCTGCATACGCGGGGCTTTTCCAAGTCCCATTCAGCGCGCTCAGCGATGAAATACACTTCCAGTCGGACGCGCTCCTCTCCCCCCGCGGGCAAAGACGCGGAGGATAATGCGATGCGCTGACGTCGACTGGCTGCCGATCGGCCGAGGGATTCTCTATTAAATCTGGATGCGAGAGAGAGAGAGAGAGAGAGAGAGAGTGAGTTGAAAACGCGGATATGCGGGAGGGAGGAATGCGTGTGTGCGCGCGATTTCTTGCCCCTCGGCGCGGGATGTGCACTCTCTCTCTCTCTCTCTCTCTCTCTCTCTCTGCCTTTTGTCTCTCTTTTGTGCGAGCCTGCAGCCGTTTCTTCTTGCCGTTCTTGCACTCGGCGGGTTCAATGCCGCGGGTTTTCATTTGTTTTTTTCTCATGCCGCTGCAACTTTCCGAGCAGGCAGACGGGAGAATGAAGGACAGAGATCCTTCCGGCTTAATAATGGGTAAATATGATTTAATGAATCTGTTCGGGAATGGATCTTGGGTTCTAAGCGTTTGCAGGCGGACTGATTTGTTTGAATAAAAATGGTTAAATTTTTGCGACAAAGTTGCTTTAATGGGGTATTCCAGTATTGGCAGAATAATTCGATTGAAAATTGCATTGATTTAATGCAACAAAGCTTCAAATTTAAATAATGAAGCATTAATGGTGCATTCTGATTTGATTATCAAAATCAAATTATTATGTAATTAAATTATTAAAATTAAATTAGCATTCTTAATAGCATTGTGCGATACAATTTAATTTTGCGCAGAGGTTATTCGCCTCGAAATAAAGTAAACCAATATAAAACAAAAATTGCACGTGTATGTGTATAGATCTAAAACACTGTCCATCATCAGTTTATCGAATTGCAAGATCTTAGGTGCATCGAGTACACCACTTTTTCTTTACGGTTACAGCTGCTGACGTTTACGCCTTTATCGTCGCAGTTAATCAGTCGAAACGTTTTGTCGAAGCACAAAGAAACCTCCACCAAATACTGTTTACGACTTTCCTGAAAGAAGGGAATAAATACGATTAATCCCAGACCGCCTCCTGTAAGTACCCGCAAAATGATAAGAGCCAACCGTGTTTTTAGCGCAATTGACAAAAGTGTAGACACCCAGAGTCCCGTGAAGTGCCCTGAGCAGATCGCCGACGTAGTACTCGTGGCCAGGAACGATGCTCCGGCTCCTCAGTATCTCGCCGACGTTGTACTTGTCCAGCAGTTCCAAAGCCTTCAGAAAGTACTTCGGCGCGCTGTTCGTACTCTCGAGTTCGATGGCGCATGTCCCGTGCTTGTCCCACTCGTACTGCCAGAAGCCGTCGTTCCTCATGCGCGCCTTGTAAGTGCGCCACTTTTCGTTCATCGCGGCCCTCAGCTGCGGATTCATCAGGTCCGTGGAGTACTTGTACTCCACTTTGCAGAACGCCGGATGGGGACTCTTTCCGTTATTGGGCCACAAGCCGTGCAATGTCCAGGTGTCCGGTAAATTTGGCAGGGAGCAGGAAGTGCACTTGGTCGCTTCTTCGTTCCATCGGTTGTTCAACTTCCAGCAGCTTGTTTGGGGCCACATTTGAGCTAACGTGAACGTTCTGAAGTTCTCAGGAGGGAGGCTGATCGCGACTTCGTTGCTGCTCGAATTACTGTGAATTGATTTATTTTTATAACGTTTAGACTGATTTGGTTTACGATTTCGAGAGTAATGTTACCTGTCGAATCCTCGATTTGCATCGCAGAAAGCTAAAAAAGCAGCGAGAACAACTAGAACGTACTTCATTGCTTCCTGTGTTGTCAATCGACAGAAACAAGTATGAAATCAAGTCGCTCACAATAAGAATTATTGACAGAACAAAATTGTCTACGTTTACGTTGCTTTACACCTGACGATAACTTTTAAATTCGTATCTCGTGACCTGTAAAATCGTTTCTCACGCGCGTCCACTTTTAAACTAACAATTACTACCCAACCGAATAAAAACCTTCTCCTCTTTTTTCGAAGCGTTTATCCCGACCCATCATTCAAGCTCTCATTTCCGTTGAATAAAAATCTTTTTTCGCACGCCAAGATAAAAATGTCACTCCCAATAGCGGAGGGATAACTCCATCAGACCTGCAAAGGAATTTTTGTGCCGGGATAATATCGCGAAGGGTATCGATTTGCGCGGAGGCCACCAGGCGAGCGCGTGGGCGCGGGACAAATGAATCCGGATAGGAGGAGACGCGCCGAAATAAGCGAGCAGATCAGATTCCATTTTCCAATCAGCGCGAGACAGAAGTGCGTTAATTGCGTTCCATGATTGGTCCATCGGTAATGGAAACCAGGGAAGATAGACACGTTTCAAGGAATTCTTTTTTTATGGTTCTCGATCTGTCGAGCTCGCTCTTTGCCTCGATTTTGCGGCAGATTCCGCAAAATCGAGATTGTAAAGAATTCGGAAATGAAGGACTGACGATTTTTTATCTCGAAATTTTTTTTTTTTATATTTTTGCAGCTACGATAAATACAGTTTATTTCGGATAGAATTTATTTAACGTACGTATTTCGTGTTGCTTTACAATTTATATACAAATTTACATGAATTTGTATATAAATTCTGTTCAATAAACCAAGAAAAATGCATTCTATATAATTTGTATTAATATTATGTAGAATCAGTTTTGAATGCAGCTCTTGTATACAACTTGTATTCAAGCTGCGCAATATTTTTTCACGTGGGTAATCTAAATTCACTTACTTCGTGGGTTTTTTCTGTAAATTGACAAAGCTTTTTGAATTGTTGAATTTTTGAACAAAAATGCGTTATACACAGACAAGATTAGCAATTTCACAAAATTTCACAAACTTCCTTAATGATTGCAAATCGATTTCCTACTTTAAATTCCGTACAATTCTCAATACCGAGTCTCAAAGCCTTCTGAAGATTACCCCAAACTTTTAATCTTATTCCCTACCTCCCGCGCATATCAACCTCAAAATATTCCCCACGGAAGATAAAGAAGAAAGCGAGCTCCAATTATACCGCAACAATTAAAAGGCAGTCCGGCCTCTGAAGCGATTTCACTGCAGCGCCGAGCTCATGCGAATTCGAGCAGCTTCGCGCACTCTCGCAATTCCTCGCGGGACTCTCTCGGTTGCGCTCTCCACGCGCAGGCAACAAACACACCCCTCGCATTAAGGTGCGCTACTTCCACCCATACGGACGACCCTATAAATCCAGCGGAGCTTTTACTTTTATTTCACTCGACAATCACAATTATTTCCCCGCCCCGTTCTTCGGGAGTCGCGCGCGCGCGCAGGCTGCTTTTACGCGCGATACTAAACAATCGCGCGCCTCTCGCGGCTTTTCTTCTCTTCTCATTTACAACTCGCGCCTTTTCTCTATTCTTTCTTTCTTTTCCCTTTTCTCCCCTTTCCATTCTTTTCGATTCGACGCCTCGCGCGCCTTACTCTTTTACCGGTTCGCCTTTCCATTGTTCGCAGCGCTTTACGAGAGCGCGAACGCTTTCTCGATTCTTCGCTGCGGGGAGGATTTCGCGGGAGCGAAGCTCCCCGGGCTTTTCGCTGCCGGGCGCGAGAATCATAGGAACGAAATTTAAATTTGCGTTATTGCACGCGTCGGATTATGCCTGCACGCTAACAACGGGCTCAACTCGTCGTAAAACGGGCACTTCCTTCGGGTATTTTTTTATCAAGTCTTTTCGCTTGATTGTTCGTTTAAGCCGGCTTTCCCTCGTAAAACGTCGATCGTATTTCACCGAATCGCTCGAATGTGAGACAAAACAAACCCGGTAAAAGTTGGCTTTCAGCGGAGGGTGCATTTAAACGTTATCTAAAAGGCCGGGGCTTGCTTTTTACGACGCTCTTTTTTTCATTATTTTTTACGCTTTTTTATTCGCGGCCCGAGCTTATCTTGTAGCTTTGCATTTTTAACGAGCTTAAAGACAGTACGATTTTATGCACTATTGAACTCGAAAGTTTATCTTTTCTTTTTTGGATTTTATTGCTTCGTGTTCCTGGGCGCGAGCGATCTCGTCGAGCTGCCGATAGATTTTGCGCGGGGCGCGCTTTGCTTATTATTCAAAAATATGCTGCGAGCAACACGAGCCAGATATCGTTGAAGAATACAAATTTCCTTTTGAATTAACGAGAGCAAACATTTCCAATTCTACAATTAGCTTTTTATGAACATTTATGAAACTCCGTCGGACGGATCTCTGTTTAGCTTTTTGAAATGGTTTTCTTGTTTATGTCAGTCACTCCTAAGAGGTGCCTTCATAATTATACGACGAAAATAGAATGCTCGGGCGTGCAATTGAGAATTGTTAATCATTTAACCTCCAGCGCCGGTGAGCTAAATAAGGTGATGTATCTTTCAATTAAGTAAATTAATCACGCAGCTCGCGGAATAAAACGGCATTCCAATATATACACTCGCGCAACTCTATTACTATAATTATTATTTCCCTTTTTTTTTTCAATTTGTTTATATACGTCTCTCGAGGGGCTCGAGATAAGAGATGGCAATCCCATTTATGACGCAATTGAGGCTGTTGATGAAAGAAGCGGAGGGGAGCGGAAAGAAGCCAGGAGCCAATTAATTTGGAGATACTTAGCGGTCGATCGTAAACTGGCTCCGTCTTCTTCTTTAATCCCAATGTCGTCTTTCTTTGACAAGTCTTTAATTCTTTCAACCGACAGACGCAGAAATTGGCCCTGACGATTTTTGGTTCGCCCAGGATAATTGAGCGAAAGTCAAGGTTAAATTATTTTTTTTTCTCGGCAATAAAATCTGTGATAAATAAAGTATATTGATATAATAATTATAGATAGCAGAATAAAAGCTCAGCGCGAATATCAACATAAAAGAAAAATCTAGATTTAATGCCTTTCATATATATTTCTCTGGCTCTCGAAACCGTAGAATTATTGATCGACCTCTTTTTAAATTTGACTAGATGCCAAATGCTCGTGGCGGTAAAACACCAATAAATCATATGCAAATACTTCGGCAAAGTTGCCCCGCGGCGAGAGCAAAGTTTGTCCGCCGAAAAAAAAAGGCAAAGTTTTCTTCTTTTCTTTTCTTTCTTTTTCCTTCGTTCCGACTGGCGAGCTGACCGGAGTGGTTACAATTGAATTAGGGGATTCCTCGCATGTCGTCCCTTTTATACCCGCCGCACACTTTATTCGAGAGCACGTGGCGCGAGCAGGAGCCGCTCTTTCGCCTTTCCCCCCCCCCCCCCGTCGATTCCCTCGGCATCTGCGCCAACTTATTTCTGATAACTTACGTCGGTCATCCCGAGTTCTCTCCTCGGGGCTACAGTTTTCTTATTTCGTAGGTGGGAAAACAATCATTATTTCGCACAATAATGGCGAGCTGATATATGGCCCCCCTCCCCCTGCCGACTCGAAATGCCTTTTCAATTTTCGATGTGAAATATTAGTCGTGCGTTGGATTTCATCGCTTTTCAATCTTCTAATATCACGTTTTATCGGCGTTCTAAATTCCGACTTTTTGAATTTCTCGGAACTTTCTTTTTATTGTGGCAGTTTCGGGGAACGCATTTTTAATATTAGTTCTTGAACTTATACTGCAGCATTAAATTAAGCGATCAATTTCGAAGGTTTATATCTTTCTGAACAAGATTTTCAATTCAATGAAATTTTTGTTTTATTAATCGTAATTTCTCTTTGCTCTTTTTCAGGTAAGTCTCAGTCACTATGAATCATTTGCAGACTTGAAGTAAGTTGTAATATAAATCCACTTGAATGAACATTTTTTTAAATATTTAAAAGTTATAATTTATATTTGTATTAATATTTTGAAACAATTGATGATGGCATAATTCAACTACAAGATAAATAATTTTAACTTATTATTATTCGTTAAATAAAACACTTTATTTTACTAATTGAACCGCACTTCGGGCGCTGTAAAAAAAAAACAGATAAAATCGCGAACGCAATTCATTTGGAAAGAGTCCAAGCAACAATTACAGGCAAATTTATTATCTCGACAGGCCTTTTAAACTGCGAAAATGAAAAACCCTTTAATTCGAGCCTAAATCCAGTCGCGAATTTATCAGGCTTTACATATTAAACGGAAAAGCTCCTCCCTCCTCTCTCTCTCTCTCTCTCTCTCTCTCTGCCGGGCCGTATTTTTTCGCTCGGCTCGCGACGGCTCGGGTATCGCAATAAAATCTA